>CAUYQV010054520.1:0-15310 GCA_963574575.1 Galagoides demidoff
CAAGACCTTGTGGGAGCAGGGAGGGAAAGGAAAGAAGGAGCCAGGCACCGTGGCTCAGCCTGTAATCTTAGCACTTGGGAGGCTGAGGTGGGCAGATTGCCTGAGCTCATGAGTTCGAGAGCAGCCTGAGCCAGAGCGAGACCTCGTCTCTAAAAATAACTAGGCATTGCAGCAGGCGCCTGTAGTCCTAGCTACTAAGGAGGCTGAGGCAAGAGAATTGCTTGAGCCCAAGAGTTTGAGGTTGCTGTGGGCTGTGACGCTAGGACACTCTACCAAAAAAAAGAAGAAGAAGAAGGAATCTGGACTTTTATGTGAAATTGGATAGAAACAGATTTAAGAGGTTTTGTTTCTTTTTTCTTTGCAGAAATGGTAGTATACTATTTTTTCTTCACTTTGCTTTTTTTTTTGCAGTTTTTGGCAGGGCTGGGTTTGAACCTACCACCTCTGGCATATGGGGCCGGCACCCAACTCCTTTGAGCCACAGGCGCCGCCCTGCACTTTGCATTTTTCACTTAATGGTAAATCTTGGAAATCATTCCCCATCACTACATAAAGTTTCATCACTCTTTTTTATGGCTGCAAAGTATTTCATAGTGTGGGTGTACCATTTAGTCAAGTTAAGGGAAAAAAAATAACACTTTGCAGCTAAGCACAACACACCAGGTCCTCAGTTTTCCACCTGTGTCCTCAAACAGACTAAGGGGAATGGGGAGTGGTCATCCAGGACCATCAACCTCAGAGCTGATTCTTTCTCCCAACATCTCTCCAGGCCTTTCCCTACAATCACCTCATCCCTGCCACAGTCCTGCCTTAGCTGATGCCCCAGTGCTCCCAGTCTGGTTCAGCCCCTACCTCCACAAGGCCTGTCCCCACCCACCTGCTATGCAGTTGTTAGGGAGGTGATCCTTGACCCTGCTGAAAACCTTTCATGGCTGCCCAGGGCACAGTCCAAAGCCCTTTTTGCAGCCATGTGGCTCTCCCTGCAACTTGGCCAAATGTGTCCTTCTAAGTCTTACTTTCCTACTGCAGCCGAGATAGCATTCTTGAACTCATTCATGCTTTTATGCCTCTGGGCTTTTGATGTGCCCTGTTCTCTGCCTCACTTAATTAATGTCCTGGTTATCTTGCCAACATTCTTCCAACAGCCCCTCTTCTTCTGGGAAGCTGTCTCTTTTCCTCCAGGAATTCCATCCCTTTAGCCTACATCTGGTACCTGCTACATCAGCCTCAACTTCCATCACAGCTCCAGTTGGGTACTGTGACATCTCCCTCCCCCAGGAGACTGTGAGCCTCTTGGGGGCAGGCACACTCACTTCACATCCCCACAGGAGGAGGCCTCAACACTTAGTAAGCATTCAAAGAGCCTCAGGCAAGTAAGTGATGAGCAGGTCTGGACCAGATGTGGTCCTGGAACCCTGCTGCCAGTGTTATGGAGCGCAGGGTCAACTCTGCAGTGAAGCTAATGCAGTAGTTCTCAACCTGTGGGTCGCGACCCCTTTGGACTGTATTAAAGGTTTGTGGCTTAAGAAGGTTGCAAACCACTGAGCTAATGAGTGCCCAGAGCAAGGTCTGGAAATCTCTCTATCCTGATCCTCATCCCTCTCTCTTCCTATTGCTTATCTTTGCCCACTCTTTTACACCAGGGATAGAAAAAGGGGGCCATAGGCCTGGATCCAAGCAAAGAGGCTTGGCCAGGGTTCCTTCCCAGCTGGCACACTGGGCAGCCTGTGTGCCATGGCTGACTGCCTGGCCACTGAGCCAACGGGATGGAAGTGGTGGCCCCTCCAGCCTCCAGGAGGCCAGCAGGCAGCAAGACAGGGGGAAGCAGAGAGGAGCAAAGATAGGGATGTTTGGGCATTAGGCAAGCTCTTGTGTGCCAGCTGGGAGGCCAGAGCCGTGGGGAGTCTGGCAGGCTGAACTGCTCAGCTTCTTCCAAACTCAGCTTCCTGGACTGTACTGTGGGTTTCTTTGTGTATCTAAGAGAAGCAAGGCCCCAGGTGCTTGGGCGTTGGAGCAGAGGTGGAGGACAGGAGAGACAATTAATCAGAATACAAATACCAGCCCACTTCCTGCTATGGGCCACCCAGGGCCAAGTATGGCTCTGGGGGCTCTAATAGGCCCCAAGAGGCAGGTGAACCCGCTTACTCTTCTGCCCAGGGATGTCAGGCATAGAGTACATGGGTCTCTGGGGAGATGTGTTACATGCAGGGGCAAAACTAAACCTGCTGCCTGAAGGCAAATCACCTCCCTTCCTCTCTCTAAGCTTCAGTTTTCCAATATCCAAGAGAGAGGAAGGAAGACTGTCTCAGCCATACAAGGGTCTAGGTGCAAAAAAAAAAAAAAAGAAACCCAGAAACCTAACCACTGTCATTGTCAGGGTATTGAAATTGAGCTAGCACTTTTTATGTTACCCTCTGAAGTGGTGAGGATTCTTGTCCTACATCTGATGAGCCTACTTCTCAGGCGCATAGGTTAAATCACTTAACCACAAGCCAGCTTGGTACAGAGCAGAGCCAGGACTTCAACCAATGGCTGAGCCCAAATGACCAAGAGCATCCTGCTGCTCTGGGCCCTCAACCCTGCTCCTCAGCTGTGCCATGGGCTTGTCCACCAGGAATTCCAATCATGGAATTCAGGCCTGAAAGGACCTGAAATTGGGTGCCTGGAGCAGTCCCCACCCCATGATGCCCTGTCCACATGGTCTCGAAATGGTTGTCTGACTCTGTTGGTTATCTGCTGCGATGGGAAGCACACCCTCTCTTGGGACAGTCATTCCATCTTTGGGCAGTAGCAAATCGCTGGAAAGTGCTTCCCTATATAGAGCTGAACCCGCCTCCCTGTGGTTTTTGCCCATCGGCCCTTATTCCTCCCTTGGCTCCAGAAAGGGCCAGTCCCTCTCACACACATCAGCCCTTTGAATATTTGAAGACATCCATCATATTCCCCCCTCCCAAAGCCATTATTTCCACAGTAATTCTCATAGGATGAGATTTCAAGTCTTTCTACTCTCTAGGCTGTGCTCCTTCCTACCACCCCCCTGGTCTCAGTGCCAAGAGCCACCTCTACAGGGTACCAGAGGTCTCTGGAACAGAATGTTCCCCAGCACCCGGGCAGCCCCAATTCTGCCTGCCGGCTTCCTGGCTCAGCAGTGGGCCCAAGATCTTAGGAGGGTGGAGAAGTGAGAAGGAACAATGCCACCTGGGGTGGCTGGCAGACATCAAGGGCTGTGGCTAGAGGGTAGGATTGAGGCAACTCTGCCAAATGGCTTGATGCCTGCCTGCTCCAGGTATTCCTGCTCCTGGGACTCCTAGTTCCTAGGGAGGACTTTCGCCCATATACCCACGAACTTTGTTTTTGCTGCTCCCACTGCCCTAGGACCATGTACTCTAGCATGTGGAGAAGGTGCCATGTACCTTGACAAGCTGTCCTGCCTGATCTAATTCCCTCCAAGTGCACCCAGAGCTTGTCTGGCTTGCAGCCTGGACCACCAGGTCTGTTCTTCTGAACCCCCTCCCGGAGACAAGGCTGGCCTGCTTGTTTCCTCCCTGCACCCAGGACTGCTCCTTCTTTCCTCAGTTCCCCACAGCATCTCCTGAAAGGGCACTAGGCAGCTGGCAGTGGGTGGTGGCGGACATGGCTCAAACTGATTCAGATGGCAGAGCTGGCATGGCAGGGTCCTCCCAAGGATGGCACCAAAAGGGGTCATGGGCAGGCCCTATATGTAGGATGGGATAGGGACCAGAGAGGAGAGGGACCCACTAGGAGGGGCACTGAATAGTGTGGGTATAGGGCTGAGACTCAGCCCTGGGGTAAGAAGGAGACTAGACTCCTCAGGCTGACAAGAAATGCCCAGGGGGCACCAAATACTGATGATTAAGTCCAGAATGTTTGCTTCACTGTCGGATGGGCACCAACCTCATCTGTTGTACCTGCCATACCCCAAGCTAGTAGAGGCAGCAATCACTCCTCCTCTTTTTTTTTTTTTTGAGACAGAGTCTCATTATATAGCCCTCGGTAGAGTGCTGTGCCATTACAGCTCATGGTAACCTCAAACTCTTAGGCTTAAGAGATTCTCTTACCTCAGCCTCCCAAGTAGTTGGGACTACAAGCGCTGGCTACAACACCCAGCTATTTTTTTGTTGTTGCAGTTGTCATTGTTAGTTAGCTAGCCCGGGCTGGGTTTGAACTTGCTACCTTCAGTATATGTGGCTGGCGCCATAACCATTGTGCTACAGGCACCAAGCCACTTCCTCTTCTATCTCCCCTACTCCTAAAGTCTGGGCATAAGTTTCTTTGGGCCAATTTGAGGTGGGGGATGGAAGGAAGCTGGCAAGGGCCCTGAGTTCTCTCTCTGCCCCCCCCCCATGTTCTGCTGGATGCCCCCAACCCAGCCTAGCCAGTGTTATTACTCCTGAGGACTTCAAAAGGGTGAAGTATGGCAGGGAAGGGGCTGGGCTTCAGGGGGCCTGGAAATGAGGGGCCAGGTCAGGTGTATAACCTCCCTCCTTTCCTAGTATTTGGATCTCTATGACTCAGATTGGAGATGACAATATTGGAGGGTCCTTGGGCTAGAAAGAAGCCTTGACCTCCCCCTCCACACACAGCTGAGCTTGCAGCCTGGGGATTGCTGAGGCAGCACTGCCCAGAGCTCCTGCCTACCTTCCAGAGCTCCTAAGGAGGGGGCTGGAGTGGACAGGCTTTGGTGTGGGAAGCAGGGTAGGGCCTCAGAGGCACCCAAGCCCCTGGGAAACAAGCAAGGGGTCTGTGTATGTGTGCCACGGGAGAAGTCAGGGGCATTGGAATTTTGGAGGCTCAGCTCCTCTGCTTGACAAAAGCTGTCACAAATATTCCAAGCATTATCTTCCAATCTCAGCACCTTATTCTTTTCCTTGGAGAAACTTGGCTGTCTATGGGGGAGTTAACTTTGTGTTCTGAGAGGCCAGGGTCTTAATTTCAGAAGGGGGCAGGGGAAGGTCAAGTATGCATCTGAAGAGTTGGACATGGAGACCCACTGGGTCCCCTGTTCAGGGATTGGGGAGCTATCAGAGGTGCCTCAGCCAGACTCTACTATGGCCCTACTGATCTCTCCCTGAACACTCCCTTGATGACCTTGACCTTGAATTAACCTCTCATTAGAGATGGTCAAGGACACTGAGAAGAGCTATAGAGACCTAGCCAGGTAGCCCAAGACCCCACCCATTTCTGGTCTTCACTGGCCCCCTTGTCCTCTGTATAATAGGAACAGGATGTGAACATAAATACCAGGGTGGAAATGAGAGGGAAGGAGGTCTTAGCCTGAAGTCTGGGGAGGAGGAGTAAGCGCCCTTGTCACAGCCCCTTCTGCCCCTTCCCCAGGCCCGCTCAAGTTGCTCCCGCAGAACTTCTCTGGGCGCGGGTTCACCAGCACCTAGAACTTGGGGAGGGAGCAAACAGATTAGAGGTGGGGAGGGGGTGTTAAGTGAACACCCGCGTTCCTCCCACCCTTTTCAGTGCCTGGAGTTTGGGCTCCGCCCTCCTTCGCGGGGAATAATTTATTCATTGTGACTCCCGCAGGAGTAACAGTCATACATAATTAGGGTTAATTATGACATTCATTAATTACGATGACTTCTCTTTTTGCTTCTGCCCATTTTCCCCCCTCCCCTCGTCTCGCTCCCGGTGTGTGTGGGGGGTGGTGGGACTGCCTGTCTTTCTGGTCTGGAGCCGCAACAACAGTCCCTGTCCCCGCCTGCGACGGACTCTCGGCGCTGCCGCAGCCCCCAAGCACGGACTCGGCCGCTGCGCTCCCGCCAGCCATGGCCTCACGTCCCGAAGCCTAACCCGATTGGGGGGTGGGGGGAACGCAGGACTGCGGTGGGTCAGAGAGAGACACCCGGAGACTTAGAGATAAATGGGAAGAGACACACACAGAGACACCCAGACAGAGAAAGGTTGTGGAGACATATTCTGAGAGACACAAGCAGAGAGAGGGATGAACTGAGCTACAGAGACCTGGCGGCCACGGGAGAGGGTGCGCCTCACTTGCACACACCGGCGCGTACACTGGCCCACACCCGCTACCGCGACAGGCTCCCTCTGCCCTAGCTGCGCCGATTCCCTCCAACGAAGCCGAGTTACAACCTCCCCGGAGGGTCCCGATAGTGCGCCCGCTCCTGTCGCGCGCACTGGCATGCCGTGCTTGTGTGACTGGGGGCTCCTTTGGCCTCTCGTCGCGAACCCACTCCTCTCCCCGGGGCGCGGCGCTGAGCCTTAGGAATCACGTGGGCCCCGTTACGGCGACCCTAGGGCGCCCAAGCCCACAACAGCTACTCCGCAGGAACAGGGCGCCCAGGCCGGGCACGCACTGGGCTGGGACCAGGCCTCGCGCCCCCCGAGTTACCTTGGTTTCCTGGAGGGCAGAGACGGTCCCTGGGGGGGTATGGGTGGCCGCGTCATCCGGTTCATTCTCCTTTTCGCTCATTTCGGTCATGGTTGGGGGAGAGGAGAAGAGAGGGTGCCAAGACCCGACGGCAGGCCCGCTGGGGCAGGCTGCGGGTGACGGGCGTCTCTCTGGGACTCTGACACCCTCCTGCAGAGACTGACCCCCAGTGAGCCCCAGGCAAAGCCTCCCTCGACCCCTGGGCGCGGGCGGAGAAAGTTGCCCGGCTGGCAGGGGAGGAGGAGGCAATTATGCCGAGCCGCAGGAGCGGGACGACCCTGGGCGTGAGGACCGAGGGTCTGCAGAGGATGCTGCTCTGAGAGAGGGGAGAAGGGAAGTGGGGACGCGAGGATGAGCGGAGGGAGGGAGCGACAGAGCTGTCCGTGTCCGGCCGGCTTCGCCGTCCTCTGCGCCCGCCCCCCATCTCCTCCCCCTGCCCCCCACCGGCCCCAGCCCCACACCCGGCGGCCCCTCCGCCCAGTCCTCGCCTCCCAACTTTGATTTAGGAGGTCGCCTGGTCCCTCCCTCTTCCCTCCGTCGCTCCCCCGCGCCGTCATGCAAATCAGGTTCTCAGCTATTGGCTGTAGCGTGGCCAGGAGGGCGGACTGGGCGGAGTCATGGGGGGCTCGACAGGATAGGGAGGGGCTTGGAGGTAAAAAGTGGAGGGGGTAGTTTTACTGTGAAAAACCTGGGATTGAGGGGCTTGACAGGATTGAGGCGAGCCTGGAGAGATCATTGAAGAGTCTAGATGAAGTTGCAGGGAATAGAAATAGGTTGGAGCTGCAGCAGGATAGCTGGGAGTGAGATCGAAGTTAGGACTTCCTGATAGTGAAGATTGAAAGATGCTGAAGATTGGTGAAGGAAGAATGGGGACTCATCTGCCCCCATTAATTGGATGCCTCTCTGCCCTAGAGAGGCTCTTTCCAAATACGCACACCCCTGAAACTGTGGTGTATGTGTCAAAGGCCAGGCCAGGCAATTCCTCCGTTGCAATGGGAAGCAAGATGACTGTATTCCTTACCAGTCTTGGTGTCTGAACTTCAGCAGACTTGAAGGGGCCTCAGTCCTCATTCCTAAAGTTCCCAAACCTCTCTAAAACAGGCCCCCTTCTAAAGATCCTGCCACAAGTGGAGTTAGATCAGGGGGTAGGGAGAGGTGGGTGAAGAGGTCCTCACCCTCCAAGGAGCTCTCTCTTCACCTGGCCTTCTGATACATGTTGATTATCTGGGACCCATTTCTCCAAGTTGCCTTCCCTAACCCTCTGTCCCCTTTCCTTCTACCCTCTCTGGCCCTGACCAACAGGGCCAAGGAAACAGAGATAGGATGGTAGCTGAGAGAACCCTTCCCTGGGTGTGGGTGGAGAGACTTCTGGGTTTAGGTTTTTCTACTCCTCTGCTGTGGGTCGAAAGATGGGGGGAGTGCCACTCAGGAGGACCTTGGTTGATGCAAGAGGTCCTGCCTTTATGCTAGCCCTAGAGGACAGGTGATACCAGTTACTCCCACCCCATGCACACAGTCATTCGTCCAATTTCTGTCTTCCCAAGGATGAGCTCACCACTGGAGCACTGCTCAGGTTACTGTGTCTAGGAACAGAGATTTATTTGCCAGTGGCAGAAGTAGGACAAGGGCAGAATGAGAGTTCATGGTTGTGGGGGCTTTGTCCCCTCCCCCTCCAGATCCTCCCACTGCAGCTGCAGACTCCATCTGACTTCCAGCTTTCCTCAAAGGAGCAGGAATGGAGTCAGAGCTCAGCCCTCACATCAGTCTCCCTAAAGGCCCATTTACCAGCAGCCTTCTCTCCACCTTTTCTGAGGAGTATCCTTCTCATTCTTGCCCAGTCAGCCCAACTTCCCCTCTGTGGACAACTCAGACTTCGGGCTAATTGTAGTACTCTGAGATAGGGTTATGAGGCCCTCCATCTATCCAGGGCTAGAATAAACAGGGCCTTCTATGTCTGGAGACCCCCTGGAGGGGTGGTACCCCTGTTTCCTACCAAAAAGCAGGGGCTTTGGGTTCCTTAGGATTTAATACCTGTATAGTCACTAATTCACTGTGTGACCTTGGGCAAGTAATTATATATTTTAGATCCTTGATTTCTACATCTGCAAAATGGTGATAGTGTCTCCCTCACTGTGAGAGGACGAGCTGGTGCAAGAAAGCACTTAGCCCAGGCAAGACAGGCAAGGGAAGTTAATTAATTAATTAATTAATTTGTTTTGAGGCAGAGTCTCAAACTGTTGCCCTGGGTAGAGTGCTGTGGCATCTTAGCTCATAGCAACCTCCAACTCTTGGGCTCAAGCAATCCTCTTGCCTCAGTTTTTCTCTTTTTAGTAGAGATGGGGTCTTGCTTTTGCTCAGTCTCATCTCCGACCTGTGAGCTCAAGCAATCTACCCACCTTGGACTCCCAGAGTGCTAGGATTACAGGTGTGAACCACTGCACCTGGCCAAAGGAAGTTAATTTTTTTTTTTTTTTTGCAGTTTTTGGGCGGGGCTGGGTTTGAACCCTCCACCTCCGGCATTTGGAGGTGGCGCCCTACTCCTTTGAGCCACAGGTGCCACCCAGTAAGTTAATTCTTATTTTATTTTATTTTTTTGAGACAGAGTCTCAAGGTGTCACCCTCGATACAGTGCTGTAGTATCACAGCTCACAGCAACCTCCGACTCCTGGGCTCAAGTGATTCTCCTGCCTCTGCCTTCCAAGTTGCTCGAACTACAGGCGCCCGCCACAACGCCCAAGTATTTTTTGGTTGTAGCTGTTATTGTTGTTTGCCAGCCCAGGTTGGATTCGAACCCACCAGCTCGGGTGTATATGGCTGGCGCCTTAGCCACTTGAACCACAGGCGCCAAGCCAGGAAGTTAATTTTTAATTTTTCATCATTATTGTTATATATTTTTTAGAGACAGAGTTTCACTCTGTCACCCTGGGTAGAGTGCCAGGGTGTCATCATAGCTCACAGTAACCAACTTCGAACTCGTGGGCTAAAGCCATCCTCCTGCCTCAACCTCCTAAGTAGCTCAGCCTGTCAGCACCTGCCATTATGCCCAGATAGTTTTTCTATTTTTAGTAGAGACAAGGTCTTGCTCTTGCTCAGGGTGGCCTTGAACTCCTGAGCTCAAGCAATCCATCTGCTTTGGCCTCCCAGACTGCTAGGATTATAGGCATGAGCTACCATGCCTCTTCTGGGAGATTTGTCCCACCCTATACTTTGTCTGAGGCATAAAGAAGGAAACAATTGGCTCGGCGCCTATGGTTCAATCGGCTAAGGCGCCAGCCACGTACACCTAAAGTGGCGTGTTCGAATCCCCAGCCTGGGCCCGCCAAACAACAATGATGGCTGCAACCAAAAAATGGCCGAGCGTTGTGGCGGGCGCCTGTGATCCCAGCTACTTGGGAGGCGGAGGCAGGAGACTCGCTTGAGCCCAGGAGTTGGAGGTTGCTATGAGCTGTGATGCCATGGCACTCTACCCAGGGGGACAGCTTGAGGCTCCATCTCAAAAAAAAAAAAAAAAACCACAAATACACATGAAAAAGATATGTGTGTGTATATTTTATACTACTGTGCTAATGGCCTGGAAAGCCCTCGAGAGGCCATCTTGCTCAGGCTTCCAGAGTCTGAAATTGTGCTGATCTATATAAATGTCTGTAATGAAAAAGCACATTATTTTCATTTTTTTTTTTTTTTGAGACAGTCTTACTCTGTCACCCTGCATATATTGCTGTGGTGTCATGGCTTACAACAACCTCAAACTCAAACCTTAGGCTCATATGATTCTCTTTCCTCAGCCTCTGGAATAGCTGTGACTATAGGCACCCGATCACAATCCACAATGCCTGGCTAGTTTTTTCTCTTTTTAGTAGAGACTAGAGATGGGGTCTCACTCTTGGTCAGGCTGGTCTCAAATTCCTGATCTCAAGCGATCTACCCTCCTCAACCTTACAGAATGCTGGGATTATAGGCATGAGCCACTATACCCAGTCTGCACAGTATTTTCTGGTGACCCATCCCTTTGATAAGTAACATGCATTTGCCTCTTTAACATTGAGGTGGAACCTGCTTCTTTTTAACTTATCTTGTAAATATTATGCCCTTCTTTTTAATTTTTTTTTTAGAGATAGAGTCTCCCTTTGTCACCCGTGGTAGAGTGCCGTGACATCACACAGCTCACAGCAACCTCTAGCTCTTGGACTTAGGCAATTCTCTTGCCTCAGCCTCCTGAGTGGCTGTGACTACAGGTGCCTGTCACAACACCTGGCTATTTTTTTTTTTTTTGAAGTTTGACCGGGGCTGGGTTTGAACCCACCACCCTTGGTATATGGGGCCAGCGCCTTACTCACTGAGTTATTGGTGCCGCCCATATGCCCTTCTGTAGGTAAACAAAAATCCATGATTCTTTTTTTTTTTTTTTTTTAATTAAAGTGGCTTTTATTCCACCAGGAGGGCAGATGGGGAAAGATTCCTGATGAGGGAGAAATCCACCAAACCCATGATTCTTTTGACAAAGTTTCTTTAGACAGAGGTTCAGGACTTTTTTTGTTTCAGTGCCACTTTCCAACATCTACAGCGTCAAAATCTCCAGGCAGTTTGCTCTGGAGAGCTGGGGTGAACAACCCTATGGATGATGGATAAACAACTCAGTGCAAAGGTGCCTTTTTTTTTTTTTTTTTTTTTAAGATTTTTATTTTTCTCAATTTTCCTTTCATGAATACATTGATTTCCCTTTTCCCTCACTGATTGTGTTTGAATGTTTAAAATAAAAATACAAAAAATGCAAATGTGTTTTAAAAATTAGACTCTAATGACTAAAAGGAGAAAGCATCACTTTTCATGGAAAACTAACCATTCTATTTCATCAAATCAATGAATACAGAAAAATTCTTCTGATGGATAGTGTATGTTCTAAGATTTCTGAACTTTCAGGTGATATTAATATTCATGGAACTTCAGAATAAAATGATTTTTTCTTTCTTATAATTAATAATTTAAGGTTCACAGAGATTACTTAATAGATTTTTTTTTTCTTTGCAGGCAAGAAGAGACCGACAGGAGAGTGAAAAATGTAAGATGTATTTACTTTAGTGGAGCATTATAATGTGGGGTTTTACTTCCAAGTTCTATGAGAAGACAGTGGATCTAAAAATATACTGTGTATCCTTTTTCCAATTAATTTTTTTTTTGCTAGAAACCAACCAGTCACAAGCTATAAATATATTTAAATATACATATTATAATATACAGTTAGAATATATATTCCCTGACTTTATGGTATAAGAGGGTATGGTAGATTTAGGAAGCTGGTTTTTTCATGTTAACAATGTGCTGAAGGTAAGTAAACACATTTTAGGAGAATAAATGGGAAACTACCCAATCACATTTTAAGGGAAAACACTGAATGTTTCAGGACTCTGGGTAATTTGCTCAATGTAGACTCATATAATATCTTTAATATTACATGCCACTAGATATTCTTCTACTAAAAGAATATCTAAAAATGTGATAACTCTATTTTTAAAAAGCTTAGTATCCTTATCCAGAAGTCTGAAAATTATCGATTTTTTAGATGTTCATTTTATAGGTTTGTTGGAAAAATATGGACTTCTTTAGAAGTTTCGCTTGTGTTTTTTCTCTTATAATTTTTTTCCTTCTTTGTATGTACTATTTATTATGAATAGCTTCTGGAATCTGGGCTTTTGATCTCAGAACTTGCTCAGAGACAAAAATATCTAGGAAGAATAATTAAGACTTTTAATGACTTTTCCCCTTCCCAAATATTTAAATGGAAGTCAGCCTTTCAACCATAGAGTGATATGTGGTATGACTTATCTGTAGTATTCACCTGCATTTAAGCCTTCAGTTGGGTACTAAATAGAGTGATCTTGCTTTGGAATTTTTTTTGTAGGTTTTGATAACATTGTACTGGCTGGGAAGAAAAGTACAAAGTAACCCCTGCTATAATGGTCCCTATCTTAATTTGAAAGCATTTGAGTGTCTTTTAGGACAAACTCTGACTAAGGTAAGGAAACTGCATTTGTATGAGATGACCACTGTGACACAGTACTGCTGCCTCTCCCTCCCCTCCCCCCATTCCCTCTCCTCCTCCCCCTTTCTTGCTTTCCCCTCCCCGATTTCCTCCTTTCCCCCTCCCCTTCCCACCTCCCCTCTCCCTTCTTCTCCCTCCCCTGTCCCCCTCCCCTGCCCCCTTTCTTCTTTCCCCCTCCGTCTCTCCCCCTTTCCTCTTTTCCCTCCCCCTTCTATCCTTTCCCCTCCCCCTTTCTGCTTCTCTCCCCTCCCCCTCCCCCCTCCTTTCTTATAACAACTATGGTGATGCCACCTTTGTTCCACTCTGGGTTGGGCTTAGTAGAGAGGATTGCTATCCATTTGCTGGCTTTATATGCTTTATATGATTCTATTCCACAGCAATTTCCAGTGTATACATATATATATTTTAATTTTAGATAATTTGACACATGCTTTTGGTTCCTCTCTTATATCCGTCATATAACTTAATTGTTTCTTTATACTCATTATGAACTCAACCTATAGTAGAGAGGTGCTTGTTGGGTTGTTAAATTGTGTAGAAATTACTCAGGTTTTTTTAGTATTTGTGTGTTCTTGTCATAGGTGATTATATCTCTAATGCATACACTTTAACGTCCCCACAATTCTCCCATGCTGCTTCCATTTCCTCAAGGGGAGTAATGCTAAGTGGAACTTGATAATTTTTTAAGTCAGAATCTTTTGTTTTATATAGATTTCTAGTCCTTTATATCCTAGAATCAATATGGCAGGTTTTTGAATGCTTAAGGACCATTTGAGGATAACCAGGTGCCAGGATTGACCATAGTTCTGCCAAATCTTCATTTATAAGATCCAAATGAAAAAGCTAATTTTTTTGTAATTGTATTTTTACAGGGCTCAGAAGAAAATATGTAGTCAAAAATGATATCACTGTCTAATTAATAGTACTTACTCAATGGGTTTTTCTGGTGATTAAATGATTCAATGCCAGTAAGACATTTAGCATTAGTCTGTGGCACATTGTAAGGATTTAATAAATGTTACTCACCATGATTGGAAGACAGAAACTTGAGGCCAGGATGAAAATGATCACCTTGCCTTATACCTACCCCAATACTTAGATGATTTTGTCTGAGCCCAGCCACCTTCATTATAGAGAGGATTATAGAACCTGGAATTTCTGATATTTCCTCCCCACCCCCCATTAAATATAATGAGTCGTTAGCACTCTACTGTTTTTTATTTGTTGTTTTTAATTTTTTTTGAGAGCACTCTATTTAAATTTCTTGAATAATTTAACTTGGGTAATACTAGAGATATTAACATACAAACACATACTAGGTGTTAGGAAAACACTGATGGCAAATGGCCCAACCTCACAAAGTCCAGTTGTCAGAGACAGACGAGCAGATTGGTCATTGCCATGAACAAGCATGAGGCTCTGGTGCAGGAATTTCAGGGGGCTTTGGTGAAAGGAGAGTCTTGCCTTGCACTTATATCCCCTAAGAAAGCTTTTGGTTAAAACCTGTGTGGGACTTTAGCTTATACATCCATGCTCTCTTAATAACCTTCAGTCCTTTTTATGACAGCTGACTCAGGCTGAATAATCCTGGCACAGTGTCTGTGCTAGGAATGCTTCATTAGAGGTTGTTTCCTGTCACCAGTGTCAAAATCAGTTGAGTAAAAAGAATTTTGGATAGATTAAAAGCTATAGTTGTGGTTTCATGATTTTATTATTATAAGGTGGTGATAGCTATGAGGCATTTGACTGTAATATCTGTTTTCCATCGTTGCTATTAACATCAAAACCATTGTGTCCATCCACTGTTTCCCATTTAACTAGATAACGCTTAAAGGCTAATCCAAAACACCAATTAAAAAATCCTTGGCCTAAGTTTTTGCAACTGAGTCATCTGAGAAATTGCAGGTGACTCATTTTAGGTGACTAATCAGGGGCAAGTCCACCTTAAAAACCAGGCACCAGGGCCTGACTTAGATTATTTCATAACTGCAGTGTTTGTCATCAATAATAACTTTAACATATATGAGGTAGAAAGAAAAAATCCCCTCCTGTGTGTCAAACTCTAAGGCTTTTTAACAAGTGTATATTTAAGAAACTGGATGCATCTAAAGACTGACTTACATTTTTTTAAATCTTTCTGTATTTTGAGAAGATTTTTGGTGGTATCAGTTTGAGGTCTAACTTCCCCATCTGCTTGAAAATAGTAGGGTGTAAGGTAGACACTTGCGTTTTTGTGACAGAACGTCAACTCTAATGCTAGGGTGTCTGACATATAGCACATATAAAATCGTACTTAAATCTACTAGACCTTACTGGTGCTTGAAGCACTTGTCACACAATTGAACCATGAAATGACGGTTTTAGTATTAGTAAAAAGTATGCCTGAGATATCTCCTAATTATTCATTGTGAACACTCTTTAACTTTTTCCATATGTTGAAAATACTCATAATTAAGAGTTGAAGGCTCAGCGCCTGTGGCTCAATGGGCTAAGGCACCAGCCACGTACACCTAAGGTGGTGGGTTCGAATCCCTAGCCCGGGCCCGCCAAACAACAATGATGGCTGCAACCAAAAAATGGCCGGGCATTGTGGCGGGCGCCTGTGGTCCCAGCTACTCGGGAGGCAGAGGCAGGAGACTCGCTTGAGCCCAGGAATTAGAGGTTGCTATGAGCTGTGATGCCATGGCACTCTACCCAGGGGGATAGCTTGAGGCTCTGTCTCAAAAAAAAAAAAAAAAAAAAAAAGAGTTGAAAAAAATGTATAACAAATATCCAGATATGTCCAATCTAATTCAGTCATTTAAATTTTCCACATTGGCTTTGTCTATCTACGTAACTGTGTTTTCACCATT
>CAUYQV010054523.1:0-12244 GCA_963574575.1 Galagoides demidoff
CCTGTGGTCCCAGCTACTTGGGAGGCGGAGGCAGGAGACTCGCTTGAGCTCAGGAGTTGGAGGTTGCTCTGAGCTGTGATGCCATGGCACTCTACCCAGGGGGATAGCTTGAGGCTCTGTCTCAAAAAAAATAAAATAAAATAAAATAAAATAAAATAAAATAAATAAATATTCTGTTCACCAACAATTTTTCCTTTATCCAATGGTTTTAATTTCCATCGATGGTCCTTGATGAACCAGTTACTATACTGGTAGTTGCAAAGTGATGACTTTTGATCATTCCCTCCTCATTTATTTGGAACATGCTTTTAAATCCCCTCTAGTGTTTGTGCTTCTATGCCAAGTTTAAATGGTCCAAATTACAGGTACCCAAATAAGTAGTTAACATAATAAAGAATCTGCTAAATACATTCATGTCCAAACCAAAACAGACTGCCTCAAAAAATCAGGTGTTCCATATGCACCTGATTATGTTTCTCACTATGTTTAACACTAGTAAGAGCGAGTTAGAGAGTGAATTAGTGTGTGGGAAAGAAAAAACCCAAATGTTAATTATAGGAAATAGACTCAATGACATTTTATGCATTTATGGAAACAAATGACAAAGAACTGAACATCAAACTCTATAAAACCATATATTGTACACATATGGATCATAATAGTAAAAAATAAAATCAAACAAATACTCATAAATCAAAAACAGGAAAAAAAGAAATTTAACAAGGTAAGAGGATCTTCTGGATAAGATATAAGGAATTTCCTCTCTTTTTTAGCATTTCCAAATTTTCTATAATAAGTATGCACCATTTTTACAATGAATACTAAAAACCAATTTAACAAATGTAATGAGTTTCCCGGTAGTGAAAGTATTTAAAAGCAGAGGACAGGTAAGAATCCTGCCATAGCCAGGACAAATGGATGTCCGCTACCATCTCTTCCAACTTGAATTAAGACAACTCATGGGCCTAAGTTGAAGAAGCAGCCTAAATTCCTTGAGGGTTAAGAAATAGATATCCTACCTCAAATCTTGGAATGTGGCAGGAAAGAGATAGTAGATTTATCCTATGTTTTCTCGACATTTTAGCCTTACAAGTTAAAAATTATTTTAGGCCAGGTGTGGTGGCTCATGCCTATAATCCTAGTCTTTGAGAGGCCAAAGCAAAAAGATCACTTGAGGCTAGGGGTTTGAGACCAGCCTGGGGGACATAGTGAGACTTCATCTGTACAAAAAAAATTTTAAAAATCAGTCAGATGTGCTGGCACACACTGTAGTCCTAGCTACTTGGGAGGCTGAGCCAGGAGGATTGCTTGATCCTGGAAAATTGGAGGCTACAATGAGCTACAATAACGCCACTGCACTCCAACCTGGGTGACAGAGTAAGACTCTGTCTCAAAAAAAAAAAAAATTATTTGGGACTGGGTCTCCTTTGCCATCTGGTGCACTATATTACTCAAATTATTACATGAATACTATCAGTGGATTAGCATCAGCAAAAATACTTTAAAACTGAACAAAATTATTTTAAAATACCCCCTTTGTCAAAAGTAGGCTGGGCACGGTGGCTCATGTCTCTAATCCTAGCTGGGAGGCCGTGGTGGGTGAACTGCTTGAGCTCAGGAGTTCTGAGACCAGCCTGAGCAAGAGCAAGAGCCCATCTCTACAACTACCTGGGCATTCTGCTGGGTGCCTGTAATCCCAGCTACTTGGGAGGCTGAGGCAAGAGGAGCACTTAAGCCAAAGAGTTCGAGGTTGCTGTGAGCTGTGATACCACAGCACTCTACTCAGGGAGACAGAGAGACTTTGTCTTAGAAAAAAAAAAGAAGTAACAATAAATGCTTTAAAAAGATATTATCAGAGAATGGTGACACTAGAGTGAAAAAGAAAATACGGTTACAACAATTGTGGACAGGAAATTCTCAAATAGCTTCACGAAGCATTGTTAGGGCGGCACTGGTGGCTCAGTGAGTGGGGCGCCGGCCCCATATACCGAGGGTGGCGGGTTCAAACCTGGCCCTGGCCAAACTGCAACAAAAAAATAGCTGGGCATTGTGGCGGGCACCTGTAGTCCCAGCTACTCAGGAGGCTGAGGCAAGAGAATCGCTTAAGCGATTAGAGGAGTTAGAGGTTGCTCTGAGATGTGACTCCACGGCACTCTACAGAGGGTGATAAAGTGAGACTCTGTCTCTAACCGAAAAAAAAAAAGAAGCACTGTTAAAAGAATTAATGGAACAAAGTAGTTTAAAAAAAACTAAATGAAAATAATAAAATAAAAGCTTAGCAGACATATAAAACCAAGGAAGAAAGCCTGGTACAGTGAACTTTAAGCACTGGTGTTACAGAATTAGGTTGATCAAGGAAAAAAATAGTCGTGAGCAGTCATATACACCAATTAAAAATATTCCTGAAGATTTCTTTACAGTATAAGAAACTTTGACCCATATTTTTCTGAATTATAACAAATATATACTACATACACTAGGTTCTTTGTGGCTAAAGATTGATATATCCAAAACCTAATTACAAAAACTTAGCCAAAGCTTGATCAATTATTTATGCCTATGTTAGGGAAATAAAAAAACCATTTGGAGTACCCAATTTTTCTTAACAAAGGAATGGAGGCTTGTGAGTATAATATGTCTGATGGTGTTCATTTCACATAACTATTATATAATTAACATAGCATTTGATGTAAAATCTATTCTCTGCTGTACCGAGTGTGAATTACCTCAGTTACATACATGTGATTTCCTAATGAAGTATTATTTTATTGACAAAGGGCAACCACACTACAAGGCTGCTGGCAAGTACAAAGGCCTGCAACTTAGCAAGTGTATTCACTTTCTCCTCTCGAGCCAGCAGGGAGAGGCCCAGCATCCAGTCTCTAAAATAAAGAGTCTGCTGCATACTCCTGACAACCCCTGGGGCCAATTCAGAGTTGGAAGGCGCATCTACAGGGAGGGATGAATGGCATGGTCCTGGTAATGAAGGGGACAATAGGGCACAAAGGTGCAGCCACAAACCCTTCAGTGGCCAATTCCGATTAGTGAGGAGGTGGCAAAGAAAAGCAGGCACAGATCGCAGGCATTAGCAGCTGGGAAGGACCCTGACTCACAGGGATTAACTGAGTAGAGTCAGAAGGAAACAAGATTAAAGGGGCCTTCCTGAGGTTTGAAGGAGGAAAAATGAAAATGCTGAGAGAAAACAAAAGAGCCTAAAGGAGTAATGGCCAAACCGCATTAGGAAGCAGGATTATGACCTAAGGCATTATGGCATCATGATGTCCCTGTAATAAGGACAGAGGGTGGACAAAGAGAGAAAAGAGAAGTCCAACAGTGTTCCCACTTACTGTGATTCTATACCACTGCAGAAATAGTCCTGGTAGGGAAGTGCTTCTAAGAACAGGATCACTACCTAGCCTTCTTCAATCTGATATAATAAATCTTAAATTATACCAGCGACAGTGCACTCAGCCCAAGGGCTACTTCAGACCCGAGAAACAGGTGACTTTAGGGGATCAGAAAGCCGGCCCCCTGGGCTACTGCTGCCTTACCTCTGCTCAAGGTAGGCCAAGGCCTGCCTGACAAACTCCATGCGCACTTCCACGCTGCTGCGGCTCTTCAGGGCGTCAGTCGCTGGCACCAACAACACATCTGTCATTTGTTTTACCATGGTCCACATGTCAGAAATGCTCTGCACATAAACGAGACTGCATGTAACAATGCTGCAGGACTGGAGAAGTTCCTCAGCTCCTCGCAGCACCACAAATTCAAAGGCAGGCAGGGGGCAGAGGGGTTGAGGTGCAGGTATTGAGACCCGCAGGCTCAAGCTCAGCACACACCACCTCTGCCCTGTCAGCCTTCAGAGTTCCTTCTACCTGAGCACCCCCACCCCGGCCCTGACTTGGTTTTCAGATCAATTACTATTCCGGGTCTGACATAACCACCTACATAATTAAAACCACACAAAAGTAACAAGAACCAGAACACTGACTCTCTGCGGGCTAGCCCTTAAGAGAGTGAATACATTTATAATCATCCAAAGCTCTAGGAGTTTAAACTTAAGTAGCTGCAATTCAGTCCTTACAAGGTTATTTAAGTTTAAGGCTTAAAATAAGAGTTTAACCTAAATAATACAGGTTTTGTCCTCCCAGAGACTCTCCAGGGGCCACCGCTCTTACCCCTTTGGTGAGTGTCACAACCTCCCATTCTTCTTCCCACTCACTCCCTTGAAAAGACACCGCCCAGGAAAGGAGCAGGCAGGCAGTTCTTGCTTTTGTGTTACCACTGCACAGCTGGGGTTCCCTCACCCCCAGTTTTCCTGCCTATAAATCTCTGCTTAGAAACATGTTCCATGAACCCTTGGCAATATTCTTAAGAATCCTTGGAGGAGAGCAGGTTTAAACTTTTTCAAAGCAAAAAATTCTGTTCTAATGGTCTTTCTCAAAAATCAAAACTGGAGAATACCCAGCCAAATGTGACACTTCTTTAGGTGATGGGATGATTAGCGAATTCTTTCTTTCTACTTTAGGTCTGTTTGTGTTACTTTATAATTTACTATTAAAAAAAAATGAAAAGTTAGATGCATTTTTGGAAAAACAAAAAGTGCACATGTATGTGCACCTGCTTCCATAATATCCTTTCCTCCTTCTTTTCCTTCCTCCTAGCCACTTACTAATCCACTCACTCATCCAACCACTTCTGTGTTCATTCTTTCCCCCTTAAGGGAGAAAATCAGCCTGGGGTATGGGTACAGAGACAGTAGAATAAAGTGAAAAAGCTCTCCACGACCCCAACTGGGTCAAGTTAAAGGGACTCGAAGGTGGCTCGGCGCCTGTGGCTCAATCGGCTAAGACGCCAGCCACATACACCTAAGTTGGCGGGTTCGAATCCCCAGCCCGGGCCCACCAAACAACAATAATGGCTGCAACCAAAAAATGGCCGGGCGTTGTGGTCCCAGCTACTTAGGAGGCGGAGGCAGGAGACTCGCTTGAGCCCAGGAGTTGGAGGTTGCTATGAGCTGTGATGCCATGGCATTCTACCCAGGGGGATAGCTTGAGGTTCCGTCTCAAAAAAAAAAAAAAAAAGGGACTCAAAGGTATGAAAACCACATGCCTTTACAATTCAGCTCTTGTTAAAGAGCTCATTATTCTCAGGAGAAAAACTGGTTGAGTGGGGAGTCAAAGGCTGACAGGACTTCAAACCAAATAAATACAACTTGAGAACTCTTGAGATCATTAATTGATTCTAGGTGGGCCTTTTAAAATCATTATCAAGAAAACCACCAAATTAATTTTTTTTTTTTGAGACAGTCTCACTTTGTTGCCCTCAGTAGAGTGCCATGGTGTCACAGCTCACAGCAACCTCAAATTCTTGCCTCAGCCTTCCAAGTAGCTGGGACACAGGCGCTCACCACAATGCCCTGCTATTTTTAGAGCTGGGGTCTCCCACTTGCTCAGGCTGGTTGAATCTATGAGCTCAGGCAATCCACCCCTCTTGTACTCCCAGAGTGCTAGGATTACAGACAGGCATGAGCCACATCACCCAGCCCCACCAAATTTATTTAAAATAAAATTCTGAGGGGACGGTGCCTGTGGTTCAAAGGAGTAGAGCGCAAGCCCCATATGCCAGAGGTAACAGGTTCAAATCCAGCCCTGGCCAAAAATTGAAAAAAAAAAAATTCTGAAGAACAGTTACTTTATTCCACAGAATAAGAGTCTCTGCAGTGCATTTTAGCCCAATCAGCAGGCTGCTAATCCGAACACTGGAGCCCGGGTTTCTCCCTGGTTAGCTCCCGGCACTACCTTATCATCCAGCTCTGCGACGGAAGCACAGAGGTCCACGAGGTTAGGCTGCAGGTGTCCGTTTACAATCTTCTCGTTATAGATATAAATCTGAAATGATGAAAAGCAAAGTAGATGACAAAATTTCTATTTTCACTTCTTTTTAAAAACTCCTGAAGCAGTTCTGAAGTAGCTGAACTATCCCTACTGGCCAGTTCCCTAGTTTGGCATTTGAGCTGTGGACACCACACCAAAGCTGATTGTTACCCCAGCCTTCCAAGCACCTAACTGATGGGAGCCCAGCAGTCCACGGGGAAGAGTGGCACAGAAAGTTCTGTGCCTCTCTGTCCCAGGGAGTCAGGACAAGGGACGATGGGTGAATGGAAGGACTCTGGCTGCTGCTTCCTAAGAACCAAAATTTGCTAAAATTCTGGCAAAAGGACTGAATGGTCTCTGGAGGTCTCACGGACTGAGAAAGGGGTGTCAGGCCACACCCTCACTCTCAGGTGTTAAAACAGCAGCTGCTGCAAACTTGGAATAACCATTTCTCCTGGGAAGAATCTCTGCTCTTTAGGCAAAATTTTCTCAAGAAAACTATTTTCTGGTTGAAGGTATGAGAAAGCCACCATTACTCTGGATTTTATTTTAAAATAACTAAAATAATGACATAAAAATTAGTAGGTTATACTCTTCTGGAAGATTTCACTTTGTATCTGAAGTCTTTTCCCTACCAAGCGCTGAACAAGGAGGGATGTTACACAAATGACACTACTGAACCTTCACTTTCTCTACTGTAAATGGGGAATGATGGTATCACTTAGCTCCCAGGGTTACTGTAAAGATTACATGAAATGTTTTTAAACTACAAGGTAGCACTTATTCACACAGCAAGCATTTATTAGGGGCCTTAGCTTTGCAGAGTACTGTGTTCAACACAGGATATAAAGATTCACTCTCCATGGGTGCCATCTAAACAGACAAAAACATGACATTATGGTGTCCTAGGTGCTATATAATGTTAGTTTTATGAAGTTTTAGTCGTTGCAGATATATAAGATAAATAGTTTCTCTCCTCAGAAGCTTATTTCATTAGGCCTTCCTCCATGCAACAGAGGGAGTCTGCCATATACTGGAGGTGAAATTTAAAAGGTGTAGAAATACAGGGAAATAAGACAAAGAGGGCGATCTAAAAACTGGAGCAGACGGAAATACACGAAGGCCAATGATAAAGCATGAGTCAGGAGGAGGGGGACTCATCTGTGGGAAGCTGATGAAGCTGGCTCTAGCTGCCTGGAGTCTGAAGTGGCAAATGGTACACTGAAGGAGAGGGGCTTTCAAAAAAGCATTAAAAAAATTTCTCTCAACAAGAGGTGAAAGAGGGACATACCATGAGCCACTCAGGTAATTCCGCTAATGCAGACTCCACTGGCTCATCAACTGTGGGTGAAGACAGAGACCTCTGTTACAAAGCACAGGGTCTAACAGTTCCAGGTCCACTGCTCACCTCCATGGTTGCCTCTGTTTTTGCCTCCAACCAGCCCATACCACGTTGGAGGGAAGGAAGGAGGTAGATGCCGCTGAGGGTCACAAGTGGCATCAATGTGATCCCCCTCAAGGAAGCATGGGAGGAGGCAATGGCTGGGCAGACAGATCAGTTTCTGGGCCACTGATGGATGATCTTAAGGAGAGGGAAGCCCACCAGCCCCAATTTGAAAAACAGGCATGTTCTCCCGTCTTAATACTTTGTGTAGGAAAGTAGCAAATTACAATAAAACACACAGTCAGCGGGCACTGCTTTATTCCAATAGTCAATTCCTGGTATGCACAGTCCTCAGGCAGTTTCAGTCCACTAGGGCTCCTGTGCTGACCATAAAGCATCGCAGTCCATATCCTCATTAGTGCATGGCCATGATCTATAACCAAGTCCCCAGACCTCGGGAGCTCTTCCAAGACAGCAATGATATTAAGCAGTGCCAAATACAACATGCTTACCAAGGCAGAAAAGCATTTAGAAAATTACTCTCAACAAGGAAGGATTTCTGATTAATACCATCAGCCAGGCAGGTAATTCAGTTAATACAGAACTCCATTTGCTAAGCAGTGCAGTTACTCAAGGTTTTACTCTCTGTGGGGCTACTGCCAAAATGCAAACTCAGATGCCCTCGTCAGGACAGAGAATAGATTTCAATTTCCCAAAATCAAATCTGAGTCATTCTATTACCCTATTTGATAGAATTCCCCAATGGCCTATATGGTAAAATATTAACCAGTCCTCTAAATAAAAACCCAACTTGCTTTTAGGGTTTGACTTTTACATGAAGTCTTTGCTCCCTTTACTCCCCAGAGTAGTGATTTTCAAGTGGAATGCCACAGACCAGTGGAGTGCAGTGAGAGGATCTTAGGCGTGCCACACACATTTTTAAAGATCATTAATTAAATTATTTTTTAAAAAGTTAAAAGCACAATAAACATATTCTTTTTTTAATCAACATAATTTACGTGTGCCACAGAAGTTTAACTGTAGGTTCAAGTGTGCCCTGAGATAAAAAAGGTTGAGAAACACTGCCCCAGAGGCTGACCAAGGGTCTTCCTGGGTGCACCCTCACCTGCCGGGCGTAGGCCATCTCAATGCTGTCCAGAGAACTTCGACCAGGGGGACCCACATCACTGATGTAACTTGGCTGTGGATAAACACATGTTCAGAATCGGTTAAGACCAAACAGTATTCAGTTAAATGAAGAAAATAAAAATCACATAAACATCCTTGTCTTTAACAAAGCTGTGAGGAGTCAGTTTCCTAGTTAAAATTTCCTCAAAATGATGACTTTAGGGACTTCAATAAAATGCAACTCTCTTACTAGAATATATAAGAAAACAGGCGCTGGACTGGATTAGCTAAAAAATAACCGGAGGCTGGATAAACCCTACTGATACCTCAATGGCTGTCTCTGGAAACACCTTTTCAACACTCCGTTTTGATACCAAACCCCCTCTCTACCTTCTTTCTCTTCTCCATGTCTTCAAACTACTGAGGCCACAATCTTTATCAGTGGGCCTCCTGTTTCCATAATCTTATCAGGCAATTGAGGAAACAGAGTTTATTGGTCACAACAACAGATTCAGCCATTTCCAATTCAGAGTCTGCACTAAGACAATAGCTACTGATTAATCTTCTGTGATGTGAAGATGTGAAGCCAGTTTAAGTTAAGCAGTCATTCATATGGCACATATTTGCTAAGTGCCTGCCATATGCATAGCTGTGTATATGTCCATCTCTGTAGGGATTAAAAACAAGCCAGCCTACAGAGCCTGTCCCCAAAGAGCTTACCCTCTGACGGGGAGAGCTAGATAAAAATACAGTCACGTGTCACTTAACAATGAGGGTGCATGCTGAGAAATGCATGGTTAGGTGACAAACCTAGATAGTACAGCCTCCTACACACCTAAACCTACAGTAAAGCCTACCGCTCCTAAGCTACAAACCTATACAGCATGTTACTATACCGAATGCTGTAGACAACCGTAACATAATGGCAAACATCTGTGTTATCAAACATTTCTAAACATAGAAGCTACGTAGTGGCTCATGTCTGTAATCCTAGCATTTTGGGAGGCTCAGGCAGGTGGACTGCCTGAGCTTGGGAGTTTGAGACCAGACTGAGCAAAAGTGAGACCCTGTCTCTTAAAAAAAATAGCCAGGCATTGTGGCGGGTGCCTACAGTCCAGCTATTTGGGAGACCGAGGCAAGAGGATCTCTTGCACCCAGAGTTTAAGGTTGCTGAGAGCTATGACACCATGGCACTCTACCCAGGGTGACAGAGTGAGACTCTGTCTCAGAAAAAAAAGAAGCTACAGTATAAATAAGGCATTATAATTTCGTGGGACCATCATCTTATATGTAGTACATGACTATATATGAAAAAAAAAATCAGTCTTTTTTAGAAGAAAGTCTAAAGTTCATCTTTTAGCTAAGCTTATTCCTTGCTGTAAACAAATAGGGATCAAAATTAGGTACATTCTTCATTTTCTAAAACACTTGTTTGTACTGCAGCATAGCAGAGATCAAATTCTTAAAACTTATCTCATTTTTTAAATAATCTTATCTAATTAAAAAAAAATGCTCCAGTCTCTAACATCTAACATCTAATAGCAGGCAAACCTCACAGCACTATGAAGCACCTGTAATCCTAGCTACTCTGGGAGACTGAGGCAGGAAGAGACTGCTTGAGGTCACGAGTTTAAGAGCAGCCTGAGCAAGAATAAGACCTTGTCTCTACAAGGAAGAAGAGGAGAGGGGAGGGAATATAAGGTGACAGGACAAGGGGAGGGGAGGAGAAAACAAAAGAAAAAGAAAAGGTTAACCAGGTGCTGGTACGTGCCTGTAGTCCCAGCTGCTAGAGGCTGAGGCAGAAGGATTGCTTGAGCCCAGGAGTCTGAGCTTGCAGGGAGCAACGACAACATCACTGCACTCTAGCCTAGGCCAAAGAGTGAGACCCTTTCTCAACAATGCTAGAGTGAGCATGGACTGGGAAGAGGGGAGGGGAAAGTGGCAAAAGGTGGTTTTAAACCCTCAATTCTGGAGAGTGAACACTGTACCTGGGTTCCGGGAGGTCACATCACTCCGTGGCCTTGGGGTCTAGAGCAGAGTACTTTCTCTTAGAACCTCAGGCTCCCACACCTCAAATAAAAGGCCTGAGAGGCTCAGCTCTGAGCTCCAGCTATCACTGGTATTGAAAGAGCTTCAACAGTTCACTGATCTTCACAGATGCTGCTGGTGGGCCAACCCAATCCCTACCTCTCAAACTTTCATTCCCTTGTCACCTTTCAGGCAGCAAACAGAATTAAATACATCCAATAACTGCGTGCTGGGAAGTGTTTAACAACTGGCCCCTGGAAAGCGGACCTGATGTGTAGTATTTGCTGGTTTCTGTGGTGTAAATACTCCTACTATGGAAAATTTCAAGCTATCTTCAAGGTGACCAACAACTAGATTGCAAATTTCTGGGAAATTTAACAATAGGGCCTCTTGTGCTGGCCCTAAGTGCCCTTTCCCAGCCTCTACTACAGCCAGGAAGGAAGCACCCTGGTTATAGCCAATGAGATGAAAACCCAAGTCTGCTAGTGCATCTGGGGGACAGCTTCTGCTTGTCCTGATTTTTTTTGGGGGGGAGGGGTGAACCTTGAATGCAAATGTGATGTCTAGAGTAACTACAAGGATTGCCTGAGCTCATGGGTTCGAGACCAGCCTGAGCAAGAGTGAGACACTTAGTCTTGTGACCCTAAAGTAAGCAGATATGCCACAAGTGCTGGTATACAGAGTGTGAGGTTTTGGGTCTCTGATGGCATTGCTGAGCAGCTGAATGAAGGTTAATACTCTCTAACCTGCAGATTTCTTGGTAGGTGAGAAAAATAAACCCCTATTCAAGCCACTTGAGCTCAAGGTTTTCATTACTCACAGTTGAAAGCATTCCCACCTCAAATACAGAATTAATAAAAACCAGCAAGGTACAATAATAATAGCTATACTTACTGTGTACTTACTATGTGCCACGCAGTATCTGAAAGTCCATATATTAATTCCATAACTCAATGAAATCGGTACTTTTATTGTATCTATTTTACATGTGAAGACACAGAGGCACAGAGAAAGGAGAAGGAATTTGTCTGAGTCCACTCCACAGGGAGCAGGGGAGCCCTGGCTTCAATCCAGGCTGGCACCACACTTTGCACTCCTTGCCACTGCTCTATTGCATGCCCAGGATCACGTCCTAAGGACAGTTATCACAGAACAATAGAGAGTGGTAGTTAGAAATCCTAACTCCACTCCTTACTAACAACATGACCTTGAGCACATTGCTTCTTTAAAGCCTCAGTTTCTTTAGTTGTAAAATGGAGGTAATAATGGTAACCGATCCCCTAGGTTTGGAATGAAGATTAAATGAGGCAAAAAATAGTTCTTACAGCATTGCCGTGAGGACTAGGTGGAAAGAGCTCAGCACAGTACCCCCACGCAGCCAATAAAATAAATACTACTACTTTATAACGAAAGATAAACCACCATAACGAACACAGGAACGAATCCTATGATGAACAACAATGGAGAAATATGGACCCTACAGAAATATGACCTAAAATATTTTACTTTGTGCTCGCTGGAAAGTCTCATCTCATTTTTCTACAATGAAGACACATTCCTTGTTCGAACAGAAGCCACCACCAGAACATTTTCTACTTCTGAACTAATTATGAGTGTTCCTGGCAATGCTGTCTTAAAGGCTGCTCTATAAGATGGCCACCTTTCTGGCTCGGTGCCTGTGGCTCAATCGGCTAAGGCGCCAGCCACGTACACCTAAGGTGGCGGGTTCAAATCCCCAGCCCGGGCCCGCCAAACAACAATGATGGCTGCAACCAAAAAATGGCCGGGTGTTGTGGCAGGTGCCTGTGGTCCCAGCTACTTGGGAGGC
>CAUYQV010054524.1:0-19849 GCA_963574575.1 Galagoides demidoff
ATCATCTTAAGTAGCTGGCACTACAGGTCCCCACAACAATGCCCAAATATTTTGTAGAGATTGGGATTCTTTCTTGCTCAGGCTGTTTTGGAACTCCTGAGTTCAAGTGATCCACCTGCTTCAGTGTCCCACAGGTTTTGATAGTTTGTGGCTTCATTGTCATTTTGTTTATGCAATCTAATTATTTCCTTCTTAGTCTCATATTTCACTGAACTGTCATTCAGCATAAGGTTATTCAGTTGCCCTGACTGTCTTTTTATATGAAGATTTCCGTTGCTTTTGAGTTCGTCTTTTATTTTGTGATTATCCAAGACGATACAGAGAAAAAATTCTATTCTTTTGAATTCATTGAAATTAGACTCATATCTGAAGATATGATCAATTTGTGAGAATGATTTTGGGGCTGATGTGAAGGGAGAATGGGGACTCAAGACCCCATCTGGGCAAGGTAAAAAGACCTCCAGAAACAGGAAAAACCAAGAGAAATAAGCTGAGCAAGGCAGAATAAAAACAGTTTATCCATCTTACTTTTAAACTAGCAGTTAAATTACTTGCCTGAGCAGTTGCTGCTTTTACTGGAAGGCTGATCTAAGGGATACAGCTTGTAAACACTCCCTCAGGGTCTGTAAATACTCTGAAGAACAATGACCATAACAGAAGTACATGCAAGACCTGGGAAGGAACATTAACCAGGCCATCCCCTGCCCCATCAACAGTCAAAGCAAATACTCATTGTGGGGATTTATATTATGGCCAGGACAGAGATAAAGGGAACAAGTTAAGCCCTGAAATACAGGCAGGAGAGCTTGTACCCCAATCATGGAGGGAAATGCTTCTGGGTGGAGATAAGAGAAAAATTCCGCTTTTCCACTAATTGCTTAGAGGAGACCTCATTCTGAAGTGCCTGCAGCACAGAGAAACTAGAGGGGTTTAACCTCTGCAAAGGAATCTGTGTGCGTGTCTACACATAGGAAGCTCTCACAGTCTTTCATCTCTCCCAGTTGCTTGAGATGTACCATTAAGTTGTTAACTTCCTCTCTTTCCGTTCTCTTGAGGAAGGCTTGCAAGGCTATAAATTTCCCACTTAGGACTGTCTTTGTGGTTTCCCAGAGGTTCTGATAACTTGTATCTTCATTATCATTTTGTTCTAATAATTTGGTAATTTCCTTCTGGATCTCATCTCTTTTTTTTTTATTAATTGATCTCTGTATACATTAATGCAAACATGGGGTACATTGTGTTGTTTTCATATACAATTTGAAACACTTTCATCAAGCTGGTTAACATAAATTTCATGTCATTTGCTTAATCATTGTATCAACACATTTATATTCTAGTTCTAGAAAAGTTCACTTGTACCCATTTGCTTATTTTTAAAAAGTGAAATCTAAGGTTAGGCTATTGGAGCAATTCTTTTAACTGAACTAAAGTTTTAGATTACCCTTGGTTGCATAATGATTTATTCTTGTTAAATTGGAAAATGCTCAACCCTGCCTCCAGCTGCCGTGATCAAGGCATCTCAGGTGCTCCTGGACTGGTGTCTACTCCCCATTACTTTCCTTGGACTTCATGGAGGGGTTCACGACCTGCCCCCCACCCCCATGTCCTGTCTGCAACACTAAGACTTGTTAGAAATAGAGGTTTTCTGGGTCCACCAGACTGAATGAATCAGACTCAGGTTTACAGGGAGCTCAGGTGATTCATGTAAACATTAAAGTTTTCCCCTCTTTTGGCCTTGGCTTTATTTACATTTCCAGGGATCTGTTTTATAAAATGGAAAATTTTGTAAGCTACCTCCAGTTCCTTTAGACATAGGAAAAGGCAAACATCTTTTGTGTCTGTACGAAGCAAAACATTATCTGATTTATAAAAGAAATGCATATACATGCTTGCAGAAACTCAAGAAAGTTTGAAGAATTTAACCACAGCTGACCTTTGGTGACTACCTTTTTGCTCCATTTCTATGCATATGTGTACATATATATTGTAATTTTGTCCTGCTTTTTAAAAACATTTTATCATGGTCTCGGTGCCCGTAGCACAGTGGTTATGGCGCTGGCCACATGCATTGAGGCTGGTGGGTTCCAACCCGGCCCAGGCCTGCTAGACAACAATGACAAGTACAACAACAACAGTGAAAGTAGCTGGGTGTTGTGGCAGATGCCTGTAGTCCCAGCTACTTGGGAGGTTGAGGCAAGAGAATTGCTTAAGCCAAAGAGTTTGAGGTTGCTGTGAGCTGTGACACCACAGCCCTCTACTGAGGGTGACATAGTGAGGCTCTTTCTGAAAAAAAAAAAAAATTTTATCATGAACACTTTCTCAGGCATTTTCAACTGTTATTTGCAGGACATAATATTCCATTTTATGAGCACAGCATAATTTACTTAATTATTTTGTGGAGTATAATTTCTAAATAAAAAAATGAAATTAATATGAGTAAGGGGTAGGAACATGCAAGTATTTTGAATTTATTTCCTGAATATTAGACCCTCTAAAGGAAACATTGTCTTCTGTAGTATGTACAGAAGTCCTATGTGTGGTGCGTTGTTCTCCCAAGACTCCAGCAGAGGCAGCCCTAACTGGATTGCCTACTTCTCAGTGTTCCTATGGTGTTTCTGTTAGAAATCATCCTCAGAATGATTCAGAACCTTCATTCATTTCAAGGTGTAGTTCAGAGCACCCATACCTTGCACATTTGATATTTAGTTTGAATGTAATTTTCTTCTTGGAAAAAAAAAAGTGTATTTGTATTGCATTCTATAATGTAAAAATAATGTTCTTTATTACTTGTGAAATGGACACTTTTCTTAAGTTCCCCTTAAGATTACACATCTTTACTCTGTATTTTCTTAAACTCTTGTCAAGGTATAAGTATTCCGATGTGAGTGCATCCAAGGAATTGAACTTTTGCTCAGAGAAAAAAGATGTATCTTCAGAGAAAAAAGATGTATCTGTAATGGGAGAATTTTTTTTTCCTCAAAAAAAAAAAAAAAAGAAAGAGAAAAGAAAGACATATCTATCTGTAATGAGAGATTTTTTTTCCTCAAAAAAATATTTTTTTTCTCACAGCGTAAAGACAGCAGTCTGTCATATACATGTGTTCCCATTTCATTAGTTTCTTGTTCTTTAACATACTTTAAAAGCATTAAGCATATGTCCTGTTGCAGACACTTCAAGTTTACAGAAAGGATGAAATACACTTACACATAATGTGAAAACAGTAATAAACAACCAACATTAACCACAAGAAATTATAAATCTTTTTTTTTTATTGAATGGTAACTATGTACATTAATGCACTTCTGGGGTACAGTGTGGGGTTTTGACACACAATCGAAATACTTCCATCAAACTGGTTAACATAGCCTTCATGTCATTTTCTCAGTTATTGTTTTAAAATGTTCACATTCTACTCTTAGAAAGATGTACCCCTGTAAGATAAACCTCAGAAGTGATCCCTCCAGAAAAGCATGTATTTATTGTATTTCAGAAACTAGAATACCAAAGTAAATTGGAAATTGATTGGCATAGACATTTTATAGAAGAACACTTTATTGATAGTTTATTTGGGGCCAAGGACCTGATATTGTTTCTCTTTCTTGAGACAACCGTGAAAAATTTTTAGTTTCCCCTTTAATCACGCAATGCAGTTTAGAAAGGAACGGATAGAGAGCCCCTCCCGTCAACCTTTCCCCATCTCACTTAATTTTTACTGTTTAGGTACACTTGAGAGCACCCTAATCCTTTCTCTGCTTTTCCAATCTTACCCTCATTGTCAGCCCTTGGAATCCTAAGCTCAGGCAAATTAATCAGGTGGGGTTGGGTACATATGTCTCTCCTTTTCAGAGTGTTGTTACTTCTTAATCAACCAAATATAGTGAGTCATTTTTTCTCTGAGCTTGCTTTCACACATTGCCTTGTAGAAATGCCTTAGAATTATAAAGTCTGAACAATAAATGCATAATTTTATTTCTAATAACTATATTTCATTTGGTTCAAAACTTGCTAAACTGCTTTAGAATCAAGAGTCTTCTGAGAGGTTTGTGTTTCTTTTTATAGTCTTTGGAAGTAAAAAGAAACATAGTGCTGAGATTTTTAAAAAAGCCGTAAGTCTATATTTAACTCACGACTATGTTACAATGCTATGTATATAGCAAATATCTAAATAATTTAAAACTTTAAATGAGTAATATTTAAAGTAGGTATGGAATGAAGGAGAAACCTGGAAAAACATACAAATAAATAACGTGTAATACAAAGTGAATAGTGTAAATGTCACCCAGATTTATTAAAAAAAAGAATCTCCTTTTTCATATAAAAGGTGGGTGAAAGGGTGGGATTGATTTCCTCCAATGGTAGCAATGGAATGAGGAACTTAAGAAATTATTTTGTAGTTAAGAAAGCAGTTTGAACGATACTATGTGAAATTGCTCTCCCTGTACACTAGAAAATGTCTAATGCAAAAGGTATACAACAGGAAACAGCACCGGCTGGAAAGGAAAAGAGCTTGATATCAGCAAGGGGATAAGTTTGAAAAACATAATACGTGGACAAATGGAAATATAACTTGGGACACACTTTTCATAACAAAAAACGAGAAGGTCACAGCTACTCACCAGTTGCTAAGTTTCAGCCAGTCACAGGCTGGGAACTGATCACGTGAGACAAAACCTAGCTGTGACCAGTCAAGCTACTTTTGTATTTTATTTCAATGGTTCTGTTTGTAAAAACTTAATGCCCACTAACAGAGCTTTCTGTACCTTTTCTGATTCTGAATGCCACATAATTCGTGAATTGCTCAAATCAATCCTATTAAAATTAATACAAGTAAAAGTTTTCTTTTAGCACACCCAATACATCTGCAAAAATGTTAAGACATAGAGGGTATCATGCTAGGTTATGCAAATAGGACAATGAATAAGAGAGTTCCGTATTTTCAAGGCATCTAATTGGAGCAAAAATAAAAGTTTAAAAACTTTGTGGCTACAGTGGGTAGCAGAAAAGGGAATCATTGGAGATTTTGATCTCGAGAGAGAGTAAATTTATATAATTCAACTGGATTAGAGTGTGGAAGGTAGAACACTGTATAATTTTAAACTATTTGAACTTTTATAATATTTGCTGATACAGACAATGAGATTTTGGTATTTTGAACGCATGCTGTATTATTTTCAGACTTTGGGATGGCAAAATTGGGAGAATTAATTTTTTTGTGGGATGGGCATCGATGTTTGAGAGAGGGGAGAGGGTGAGCTGTGATTGGAGAACAAGGACTCCTCCTCTCCAAAGTGTCCTTGTCCTAATCCTCAGAACCTGTGAGTAGATTAATTTGCATGACAAAAGGAACTTTGTGGGTGTGATTAGGTTACGGATCTTAAGATGGAGAGATTACTCTGTATCATCTAGGTAGGCACAATATCACCACAAGCACCCAATGAAGGGCAGGAGAGGGCGGGACAGGCAGGGCGGGGAGAGGGTGGGCGGGGCACACCCACCAAAGCGACCTGACTGTGTTTTCACCTACAGCCTGAAGAAAGAGATAGTTCTGCCAACATCTTGATTTGAAACTAAGGAGATACAGTTTAGACTTCTGACCTTCACAACCACATCCTTTTGAGCCACTAGGTTTATGGTAATTGGTTGTATCAATCAATGGGAAACAAAGATTAGATGATAAGCCAGTCTCTCACCCATCCATCAAAGGGGACTTTTCACCTGCCCCTTCTTCAAATATTGCACCTTGTTCTTTACTTTCTCATCCCTAGCACAAACATTTATATCCTACCTTCAACTTGCTGCAAGTAACCCTGTCTTCCCACATAATTTTAATTTGCACGTCATGTATAACTTTGTTGCATAATTTAATATGCAAGTCATATATAAGTTTCATTTCCTAATGAAAATGTAGGTAAGTGACTTTGGGAGATAATATAAATATAGACTCAATACAAGTCAATGGCAATCTGAGCTTCCCAGGGGTCATCATGAATTGGAAAATACTAGTGGTACTAACACACACACAATATATATATATATACATGGAAAAGTACATTTTATGACTAAAACTATAGTGTCACTTTTGGACCCCTAAAGGTCATATATACAACAACCAAATGTTACGGATGGGAAATAAGTCCAAGCATCTTTTAAATGTAAGAAGCATAAACTGTGAAAATTAAATAACTTAACCCTAGGTCAGTGCCCACCTAACAATGATTCCATTCACATAGATCCTAATGTCTTTTTGTAAAATACATTTTTTGGGGGGGGGCCATCTCTAAAAATTCTATCAAAGTAGTAATCTCATTAACCATTTCCATTTCTAACTATAAATATTATTTTTATACTTTGTTCTACATTAAGACATGCTATTTTAAAAAAAATTATAATAAACCTAATTCACGAAGAAGTTGCACATTGTTTACTTTTCACATAAAAGATTTTTGTCCGTGTAATTTTAAAAGATAGAAAACATATTATTTACTACACACTGCCAGCAGGAATGGTCACAACCCTTTGCACTTTTGAACAGCTCTAATTGTGTGTAAAGATGTTTGTGCTGCCTGTTTGATTTGAACCTTTCTCTATCAGCAAGAATTTGGTGCAGGGTACATCTCTGGCTACCTAATAACAACCTTGTGATCGTGGCATCTTCACCTGCACAGCTTCTGTGCGTGGATCTCGAATGCCAATAATACATACTTAGTTCTAAATTTATGTTTTAAAGTTTATAGTTAGAAGTAGAAAGCAATTTGTTTTCAAGAGACAGCTAAGTCACAGCCAGTTAATGTGTATCAACTTCATCCTAATTTCTTGCACACAGAATTCAGTTTAAAATTGGTAAAAATATTATAGAATGAATTTAGTTGAACTACATAAATAATATATAAAGTAGATGGGATAGATAAGCCTCCACTTGCTTTCCCTGTGGGTTCTAATTTCATCAGCATAATGTTCTGCGTATCCACGGCCCAGTGACATCATCCACATTCTCATTTGACAGCATCACAGCTACTGCTGCCTTCCGTGATGAGTTACTAGAGTAAATTTTTTATTGACATCTATTCAATACCCATAAAATTGTGTCTAATTAAACAGTTACCAATTGCTTTCTTGAACTTCTAGTCATTGATTATGCATTCATTGGTAAAATTAATAGACTTGGATAACAGAAAAGACCGTCCAAACAGAGTTTTCAAACAGCACACTATTTGAACATAAACACATTCTTAAAATATTATAATATTTTTGAGTTCAAACTATCAATACTAATGCTTCTAAAATGTTAAGGTTTTTATTCATAATGTCATGTTCCATAATTGCAACTTTTATAGTTTCTAAGGTTTGTGTAAATTTTCTAAATATTAATTTTTTACCTTTGTATTCTTCTTTGAAGTCTGGACCCTGTAACATGATCACATTGACTTAAATCTCAGGCTGAGTCTCCTCAAATTAAAAAAAAAAGGTATTTATTATATCATAGAAGCATTGGTAGTTAACTTACATAAAGATTTTAATTTTTTTAAAAAGTGACTTTTCAAGAATGAAGGTGAAACTCAATTAGTACGGTCTGTAGTACCTATCAAACAGTTCTACTGTGATTATGTATAGAGATGATCTATTAGAATTATTAAAAATGCATATGTTTCTCATTAGTATTTTATAATAACTAGTATGGGCTATTATAATTAGAAGAGCTTTAATTTCCTCTCATCTTTTAGGATATTTGTTCAATTTATCATTTACTGCTCCTAAACCCTCTAATTCATTTTAGTGCTGTCTCCACCAATGTGAATCAGGTACCAGAGTCTCCTTTTATAGTCTTATCTGAGCCTCTAATATTGATAAGTTCTTTTTGTTCCTTGAATATTCCTGGTATTTGGAGGATTGCCTTAAATAATACACAAGTTTTTGTTCACTCTTTTATGATTCCACGTGTAATAACTGATACATATGAATCCCTCTAACAAAATACACACTTGAACAAAAGGAGTAAAATACTGAAATCATAAACTGACCATCTATTAATTACTAAAAGCATGAAAAGTAAATCTTATACTTTTTTGTAGTTAGCTTTTTTTACAACTTATATTAGTCTTCATATTTTTTCTGTTAATCATCAATATGTGCCCATGTCATTTCACAGATTTACCTTATTGTGATAAATTGTCACTGTATTGATGAGGCAGTGTTGTTTGCGTTAGATGAAATGATCACAGCCTCAACAACGGGTGACCCTTGGCTACCTTCTCTGCTGTTTTACAGTTCTCCATGCCGCTACTGAAAATATAGTGAGTAAGTGCAAGAGCTCAGAAGTGAGGTAGCCAGATTTCCAATTCTATCCTTGCTATCTCTGTAATTTTAGATAACATATCCAGTTCTCTATGCTCCCCTACAGAATGCAGAAAATGATGGGTCCATCTCACAGTGTCCGGATTGGACTGAAGGAACCAGTGCTGGGCAAGCGCATGGAGCCGTGTTGAGTCAGCATTATCAGTGGTAAACTTTCAGTGAGTATTCATTACCACTGCTACAGTTTCATTGTTATATTATTTCCTTTACAGTATTATTTGATACAAAAGAATATTCTAGAAATGCTTTTTTAAAATTATTCTTGGGGATTCATGGAGGATACATAGAACCAGGTTACACTGATTGCTTTTGTTAGATAAGGGCCCTCTTATAATTGTGTCCCGCCCCCCAAAGGTGCACCACACCCTTTGTCCCTCACCCCTCCCTCCTTCCCTCTCTCAGCTCTCCCATCCCCCACCCCACCATGTACTAGGACCTGAATTTTCCTCTTGGAGCCATCCCTTTTCCAAGCATTTCAGACGACTTTGGGTGTTAGTAACTTATTAGATGCCGAAATCGAGGCATCGAAGGGCACAGAAACATTGTGGTGGCCGAAGTGCTACCCTGATGTTAAGTCTTAGCAAAGGACATAACGGAAAAAGGTACCTCGTTGGGAGCTATGAGAGTCATCGACTCTCTCAGTATAATTTTGTGTCAATGACCTCTAACATTTTAGGCAGGTTTATGGAAATGCAATTTATCCCATATAATTCATCCATTTAAATTATGCAATTCAATGGATTTCAGTATATTCATAGATTTGTGCCACTATCATCACATTCTCTTTGAGAACACTTCATCATATCAAGAAGAATTTCTGTAACCATTAATGGTTACTCTCAATCAGACCACTCAAATCACCCAAACATAGACAACCACAAATACTTGTTTCTACAGATGTGCCTACTTTGGACAATTTATATAAATCGACTCATGTGGCACATGACTTATTTCTTTCATTTAGCTAATATTTCCAAGGTTTATCCATATTTTAGCATGTTTCTTTGCTAATTTTTTTTCCAGAAAGTGTTTTATTGTATTGATATACCACACTGGTTTACCCATGCATGGTTTAGGATGAATGATGCCCATTGAGGACGTCTACACTTATTGGCTATTAAGAACAGTGCTGTCTGGCTCAGCGCCCAAAACTCAGTGGTTATCATGCTGACCACAGGTTTCAAATCCAGCCTGGGCCTGCTAAAAAACAATGACAGCTGCAACAACAAAAAAAATGCTGGGTTTTGTGGCAGGCGCCTGTACACTCAGTTACTTGGGAGGCTGAGGCAAGAGAATTGCTTAAGCCCAAGAGTTGGAGGTTGCTGTGAGCTGTGAAGTCATGGCACTCTAACAAGGGTGAGTGAGACTCTGTGTGAAAAAAATAAATAAAATAAAAATAATAACAATGCTGTCACAGATAACCATACATAATTTTTATAAATATAATTTTTCTCTTATGCGTATACTCTACCTAAAAGTTCAATTGTTGGGTCACTTAGTGCTTTTGTTTAACATTTTGAGAAATCTCCTAGTGTTCTCCAAGCTGCACCATTCCTGCCCCCGGTGTGTAGGTGCTTCAGTTTCTGCATCTCCTCCAGGACACTTGTTCTTATCTCTTTTTGATTGTAGCTTTTTTTCTTTCTTTTTCCCTATTTGCTTTCTGTGTCATATCTAAAAACACCATGGCCTATCCCAAGGTCATGATTATTGTCTTCTGTATTTTCTTTCAATGTATTTATAATTTTTCCACTTATGTTTAAATATATGTTTATATTGGATTGATTTTTGTGTATGGTTTGAGATAGGAGTATAATTGTTTTTTTGAATATGTATATATAGTTATTCTAGTGCTTTTTCATGAAAAGACTATTCTTTCGTCTCTGAATTCCGTAAGCACACTTCCTGAAAATCAATTGGCCTTAAATGTGTTTATTTCTGGACTGTCAATTCTGTTGTATTGATCTATGTAGGACATGACCATCCTTATGCCAATACTTCAGTTTCTTGATTGCTACAGGTTTGTAGTGAATTTGAAATCTGAAGTGGAATTCCTTTAGCTTTGTTATTCTTTTCCAAGACCATTTTGGCTTTCTGAGTCCCTTTAATTTCCATATGACTTTTCAAATAGATTTGTAAATTTCTACAAAACATCCAGCTGTGATTTTTATAGATATTGATCCCAGTTCAAGTATAGCTGGTGATTTCATGGAGATGTAAGCTTTTCTCTTACACCGACATGAATCGGGCTGCCTTTCCCCAAATATGTATTATCCTTACTATTTAGTTATTCCTTCCCTTTGAACAATGGCAATACTAGCAATATTTTATAATGGCCTGGGTAAATCACATTTCTAATGAAAGATATACAGATAGAGATTGAGCTGCTATTCCTTAAAATACTTTTTTTAATACTTTTGTATATTTTTATTGATCTGCAAAAATGTACTCACTAACATAAAAATAGAAATGATGAACTCTGAAAAAGAGGTGAAAATCAACTGAGGGAATTTTGCAATGGTTCTTAGGATCCTAGCATGCCGGATAGAGCAACAAAGATTAATTAAAAAAATAAAAAATAAAAAACAAACAGTGAAAAGATGATTTTTAGTCTCTGCCATTTTGTTAATAGAAGTTACAGAAGGATAAAATAAAGACAATGGCTAAAAAATATCATGTGAAGATACCATTGGTAAATTTTTTCTAGATTTTTGAAAGACATAAATCCTCAATAAAAAAACATGTGCTGATATCACAGTAATATTCCTAAAACAAATTATATTGTGATATATCTGTAACATACCAATAGTAATGTTCATTTACTGAAGAGTTATAAAATTTTAATTTCACTATGTTTCAGCATTTTGTTAAAAATACTCTAGAATGATAGAATGATTTAAAAAAAATACATCAAAAAATTGAGTGAAGTAGGAGGAGAATTAACAAGAAAATTTGATAATAGGAAAGGAGATAAATGGCACATGACTTAGAATACAGGAAGAATGTGAACCCCAGGAAAAGGAAGGAAGTTAGAGAACTTCCTTTTCTTTTTTTTTTTTTTACAAATGCAGAATCCTCAGAAGTCTAAAGAATTGGTAGTACTACATAAAGTACCACATTTATAGTGTCTAAAATCAAAGCAGTATTAACTAAATAATAGATCCCTCCAGGCATAATTTATCTCTTCCTGGGTAATTCAGAAATGAAATGCAGCATTTAGAGGGAGAAGAAAAGCAGACTGGGGAAGGACATTCCCAAAGAAGTGACTCCTATAATAGAGAATGTCATCGTAAACTCAATAAATGACGTAAAAGCAAAACCAAAGACAGGGGCAACAGCCACTACTTCATTTTATTGAGAAAATCTGCATTAAAGTCACATAATAAGTAGGCATCTGAGTTGTCACTTCATAATGTGTGGTCATAATATCGTAATTCTGAGGATCAGATTAGTCATGTATGTGGGTATGGTTTATATTTGGTACTACTATGAATATTTAACATCTCCATGTTACAAAAATGCAGCCTCTATTATATAACATATCTAAAGCTAATACTTCATAGAAACTCATCTTACCATGGGAAGAATTCATAAGTTCTGAGTAATGGGAATAGATTTCTTTCCTTTTTTTTCTGGCTCATGTCATAAGTGGGCATGTTGCTGCAATGGTAAAGTGAATAAATTGGTTATGGTTATTTTATATTTGCAATCTCCATCGGAAGCAAATATCTATTTCAACATTTGCTATCAATTTGAAGGCTATGCTTTATTAGCTAAATGTAACAATATCTCCTGAAAATGTTTTACCAACAACTTTTAGATAATATAAAATTATTGTCAGTTGTATACTATCATAACCTCATTTTTATTTTAAAGGAAGATGATTCTCTTTAATGAACATTTGAAGAGAAATAAATATGTCAATACCCTATTATAAGTAGTACAGAGAAATACTAATGGTATACTTATTTCTTTGTATTTCCTTTCAATTTTTTGCAGAAATTTATTATCATTTTAAGTTGATAATCATATACTTCATCCTCCTTATAAGAACTTATCTACATTATATTTATTTCTCCAGTAGTTTAAATATGGGTATTGATTATAGGTACAATTTTGAGAAGTTTAAACACTGTGAATACATATTCATGAACAATTTTCATCATGAATTTTATACTTTACATTAAGGCACCATTTATATCACTGTGTTTAGAATAGCAATATTAAATATATAATATATTCATTGATCTTTTTTGTGGTAATGAAACATGTAGTTCCTTTTTAATTTTTCTGCCTTTCTTAGGCAAACTTATTAGTTAGTGTACCATATTTTAATTGAAAAATGCCAAAGAACTGCTGTACCTCTGATTATCTGATTATTATCATTGAGAAAAATAGTGGGCTTTTTTTGGGGGGGGGGCTGGGGCCAGGTTTGAACCCACCATCTCCAGTATATGGGGCCAGCACCCTACTCCCATGAGTCACAGGTGCCACCTGGGAAATAGTGTTTTTTAAACATAGCTTCAAACAGAAGATGCATAGTATTGGAGTGTTCCCAAAGTTGCTCCTAAAGATACCACACATAGGGAAAGTGTGAAATTGTGGCTAACTGTACCTTTATTTATAAAATATTTGTCACAAAATTTTACGAATTATTCTTTACATGTTGGCTACCTCTTTGTAAAATTTCATAAAGAATATATTGTAAACAAAAGTAATTTAGGTGCAATTTCTCGTTTTCCTTATGTATGGCAATTTTAGGCATGATTTTGAAATACAATGTTATGTCATCATTCAGGTTTTAAAATATTGTTTAAAACTCTTCACTTGGGTAGCACCTGTGGCTCAGTGAGTAGGGCGCCGGCCCCATATACAGAGGGTGGCAGGTTCAAACCTGGCCCTGGCCAAACTGCAACAAAAAGTAGCCAGGCATTGTGGTGGAAACCTGTAGTCCCAGCTACTCAGGAAGCTGAGGCAAGACAATCGCCTAAGCCCAGGAGTTGGAGGTTGCTGTGAGCTGTGACTACACAGCACTCTACCAAGGGCAATAAAATGAGACTGTCTCTTAAAAAAAAAAAAAAAAAGAAAAAAAAGAAAGAAAAGAAAACTCTTCACTTAATTGACAAACTAATATCAGCTTTTAATTGTTTTATGCTTAAATAAGTATAAAGCATATTCATTTCCTGAGCAAAGTCAGTTGTTGTTTTAATTCTAATTTGTCAGAGTGAAATACTTGTTCTAACAATAAAATATCAATTTATGTCACATGTCATCATAACATTTGAGTTTCGTATCCTGTTTTGCCAAATGATGTCATTTTAATAATGTTATTTCAGAAATCTATCATTATCAAGGAGTGATCATTTGAGAATTTTTGTTACCTGCATGATATTATTTTAGTTTTAGTTCATAGCACTGAAGACCTTTATTTAGAGAAGTAATCTATTATTCCACCACAGTGGACATCTATAGAAAGATAAAGAATGGCTGATGCCACCCATAACAGAGCTGTGCATTGTTTTTGAAGCAGTGAGTTGAAATGGCAGTGTAAGCCTGGAGGGTAATGTTGTAGGCATCAATTTTAAAGAATGTTCTGCTTGTAATAAATATCGACTGTATCATAGATTGATTGGTCTTTCCACTCATAATTTTTGGAACTTGAGTCCCTTAAGTCTTTATGTCATTTCTTGATTTAAGAAAGGTATCCATGGAGGAAGGTTCCTTCCTCTCAAATCACTAGCACACCCACCCTTCCAACACAACGGCAGAGTAATTCAGCAAACAACCACAGTAGGTAAACTTTCATCTCATGCTTCAGTCTCAACTATACTTACTTCATTGGCCTATTCAATTATCATCAGGGAATATTAGCATCCAAAAATAAGTACTTATTTCTTTCAGGGTCTGTGAATTAAAGATGCCAGTAATAATAAGTAGATTTATAGGCCATTACATCGCAAAGATACTCTGTGATACTTATTAATAACAACCAGTATATGAGGCCAATAATTTAAACAGTATGCTAGAGACTAAAATTATTTATCATTATATATCCTGTTTATTAAAGGATGGAGTATTTGGAAGAATAAAAATAATAAGATGGAAACAACAAGTATGGACTGAGTTCTGTGAGATTTTGTGCCTCTAAATAAATTGAAGCAAACTAGATTATTAGAAAATTAATAGATTTACGAAGTTAACCCATATCTATAATAATAATTAAAAGCATCATACTCTACAGGTTGAGCATATTGTGCTGTAACCATGTATTAATAGGGCTTGATGCCAGTTGTACGGTTGATCTATCAACCTGGATTCATGTCTTTGCGTTCTGCTGGTTCTTGTCACATATATATTTACCCTAGGAGGCTTGTCTGAACTTTTCATTGGGGTTCTTAATAATCAATTTCAGCCTTAATTCTTCAACTATATCAAATTGCAATGGGCATTTAGATTTTGTACAAACACTTAAATGAGTTAATAATTTTATTTTAAAATTTTATCAGAATTTGCTAAATATATATCAGAAATTATATAATTGCAGCTACTTACATTTATGGCAAAAATTATAGATATCAACTTAAAAATATGTAAGGGTGTACACATATATATGTACATACATATACATATTAATTATTCAAAATGTATGTACTCCAATATATATTGATAGTCACAGTTCTTGAGAGAATATTAAAGCATCACATTTTAAAATCTCTGATTGCCATTTCTGAAAAAGAATTCTGAAATTGTTTTGAAGGGTGGACTAGGCATTGGCATTGGGCACAGCTTCCCATAGGGAGTACTTCAAAGGTGGCCATAGCGATATTTAGCTGTACATAGCACTTTTCTAGGATGAGTTCATGGTCCTATTTTCAGACCTTGTAGAGTGAGCCACATCCTTATAAGAACATGAGGGTCCTGCTATGTGAAACCAAATAGAAAATATTACATTTGGAGAAATTAACAGTTATGTTTGAACTCAAGAAAACAAATAGGACCATTTCAGAATTGGCCATCAGAGCTATCGTTGTACTGTTGTTGGTGTCCTCAATGTCATCAAAATGTGTTTCTTTCAGTATTTCCTTTATCTTTGGTTAAAGAAAAATCACTGGGCAGCAGATCAGGAGAGCAGAGGGGGTTCTCCAACATAGTTATGTGTTTATTGGCTGAAGATTTCCTCACACTGTCTTGTGAGCTGGTGCATCGTCAGGATGCAAGAGCCACACCTTTCTCATGCCAGTGTTTTCACTTACGATTTTCCCAACTGTTTATCAGTGTGTGCTTAGTCCACTAGGCTTCTCACAGTCAGCTGACAATTTTGACACCATTCCATGAATTTTTGCAATGTTTTCTTCAGTTCTGCTCGTGACCGGCGACTCTGAACTCTCTTCATTAGTGATGCTTTCTCTCCTCTCAGGAAAACATTTAATCCATTTGTAGGCTGCCATTTTCTTCATGGTGTTATCCCCATAAACTTGGGGTGGCATGTCTCTGATTTCATTTGCATTCTTGTCAAGTTTAATGAGAAGTTTAGTTTGTGTACATTGCTCCAATTGAAGCTCCAACATTCTTGTAATTCACACGAAAAGCCTGTAACAACAATAATGAATGGCACTCAGCAAGATGCTGCCACACATCAACACAAACACATCTGTGTGGCACTGATATACCAAGGTTATGAAACAAGGTCGAGTGTTTTGTACAGTGCTGCCAACAGAAGTGCATAGTGGCAAGTTTGTGAACTTAATTGTCAGACCTTAAATACTTTTTGAAGACAGCTTTTTACCTGTCATTCCTTAAGGTATTGAAACTAGGCTCAGTGCCTGTAGCTCAACGACTAAGGCACCATCCACATACACTGGAGCTGGCGGGTTCAAATCCAGCATGGCCCCGCCAAAAAACAATGACAAACCAAAAAATGGCTGAGTGTGTGTTGGGCGCTTGTAGTCCCAGCTACTTGGGAGGCTGAGGCAAGAGAATCACTTATGCTCAAGAGTCTGAGGGTGCTGTGAGCTGTGATGTTACAGCACTCTACCGAGGGCAAGAAAGTGAGACTATCCCTCCCCCCAAAAAATATTGAAACTGAACTTTATGTGGTTTTCTAATTATACCTATAAAAAATATATAACATATACATTTACTAAAATACTCTTAGAAATCATTGATGTCCAAATAAAAAATATCCCTGTACATGTAGGCACGGGTATCCCACTGAATCATAATAATAATAAAAATGCTTAGTATTAAGTATGTAACATTTAATGATTCAGACAATTTTTTTTAAATCCTTCATGTGAAGTTGTATCCGGAGACAGATGTCATGTCTTGTCTGTCCTTCTGCACAGCAGGTGTCAAGGCTACATGTGTTATAACTCTGTGTCAATTTAGAATGCACTGAAATTTTAAGATCTTAGTGAAGTATAAATCATACTTATGACTAAGTTCAATGAGGAAAGGTAATCTTTGCAAAGAGAGACTATCTAAATAATTGGATAAATTTCCATAATTTTGCCTACTGATAGAAGAAACATAGAAACCTGATGATCCGTTTCCACCACTGATAGAGAATTTAAAAAATACATATCATTTGGCAGGAATATGTGCTAATCCTGAATTGCAGAAGCAAAGGGCATATATAAACAATGAAGTTATGTAAGACCTACAGAAAGAGTTCATAACATGGGATTTGGTCCATGAGAAGTACATGTGTGGATAAAATGTTAGACCAAGAGTTAAGCATATGTTCTAAAACAAAATGAAAGCATCAAAAATAATGCAAAATGTTTATAAAACAAAGGCCTAGTGAATATATGGCTTATGTAGTTCTTACATCATACCCGATATTCTCCTGAACACAGAAATCACTGTCTGCCTAATACTAGATATATTTTGGAATTATATTGTTGTAATCACTGAAGTGTTATTTTTGATAATGCAGAAAAATGTACCTTCAAATCCAGATTTTCAGCATTTTGTCCCACAAACCCATGTAGATTTAAAAATACAAAAGCAAGATAAGAGCACTAAACCAGCTAATAGGCTGAGCTTGGTGGCTCAAGCCTGTCTGAGAAACCTGGGAGGCCAGGCTGGGAGGATTCCTTGAGCTCAGGAGTTGGAGACCAGCCTGACCATCTCTACTAAAAATATGATAATTAGCCAGGCATTGTAGCATGAGCCTGCAATCCCAGCTACTTGGGAAGCTGAGGCAGGAATACTTGAGCCCAAGAGTTGGAGGTTGCAATGCAGTGAGTTACAATGATGACACTGCATAGTATCCGGGGTCATAGAGAAACACTCCAGTCCATTTAGTCAGAAAGTATTCAGAAATACTTTCTGAATGAATAAATAGATATAAAACCAACTAATATAAAATAACTGATTTAATAAAATGACCATGCCAAGTCTTTCTAGAGTTTTTCAACCTGATGGCATTGCGGAAGGGTTCTCTTTGCAATGCAGAAAGAGAAAGTTGAAACAATCCAAAGTTTCTTATTAATAGTTCTTAAATTCTTTTCTTGATTTATGCTTCAAAGCAAAGCATTCACAAATCATCATGTTCAAATATTTTCAATGTCATTAACTGGTATTCATTACTTGCAGGATAAATGCTTAGTCACAGTGATATTTTTAGTTCTGTGTGGGCAACTACAAAGAAGTGAGTAAGAGTTTGGGGGTGTCTCTAAAGTAAGAAAGGACAACCATTTATTGAGTTGTAGTTTCTTCTATAAAATATATCATGACTTGTGAAAATATTTTTAAAATAAAAGTATTATATGTATTTCCATAATGTATGGTAAAGATTATCTTGATCTTCCAGATGAAAATTATTTAATTAAGTAGAAGAAAAACCAAAACCCATTTGATGTGTGTTCCCCACATAAACAATATTCAAGAAAAAAGACTCAGTGTACGATGATTAAAACTAGTGAGACTCAATATGAAATGATTAAAGCTAGTAAATCATCAACATGATTAACTGCATTAATCATGAACTAGCTTTAAAGTTTAACAAATTAAAAAAATTTTTCCCCAACTCTGAAATTAATTACAGAGCAATTTCAGGAGTTAATCTTTTATATTAATGAAATTCACTTATAATAAGAATATTATGGAAACTTATGGGTCTAATGGGAAAAGATATACTCATAACTATGAACTAAATTTATTCAAATAAAGTAAACAAAGTAACAAATACAAGAAAAATACATTGAAGATTCTATTTTGTAGAATGGTATCACTGCGAAGAGGTTTAAAATATTGCTTTTAGGCCACAATTGTATCTTAAGTGGTGTCTGTTATCATAAACTATATATGGAAGCACAGACGGTGGATTATTTGTGTGCAATCTTTAATGCATCTTTTACCTAATTTTATCTCCGTTCAACACAATATGAACATCTTAGAATGGTGGAAAAGGTTCCTGGCTTGCCCACAGGATGGTCCATATCTCATCTCCCCTCTATGATGTGTCCTTAGAGCATCATTTTCCTATTCTAGTCTTTACTATATTGTAGAAATCATTTGGGTACATTTAAATCTGTACATAAAAAGTGCTAGAAAAAATGAAGGGTAAAAAATCAATACCATGATTATGAACTTCACCCATTTACTCATTTTGAAACATATTCATGGTAAATTTCCTAGGGAAAAACAACGGGCTGAAGAGCACAAAGGTCATGGTTTTAGCCAACTTAGAACACAAGTGTCATGAGTGACAGTCATTAGTCAAATTGGTAAAATTGACCTAAGGTGTTAAATGTGATGAAGGAGGTAAGGAGAAAAACCGTAACATACTGTCCAGCACTCAACACCTTGACTTTCTTTGAGTTGGGATTTGGAGAGAACTCAGAGAAACAGCATATGGAGGGCACCATGGATAAGAGATAAGAACTCGTCTGAGTGGCTGAGAACTGTGTGATCTGCGGTGTGTCTGGGCGCTGCAGGAGAAGTTATGAGATGAGTCTGCAGAGTTAGGCAGTAGGAGTTTCATAAAGTGCCCGGTGGGGCTTTTGACTTCAAGAGTCATTGAAAACGACTGACAGGAATTAAACACGTCGTGGGATGGAAGACACCATAATCAGGTTTGCATTTTCCAAATAGTGGTTAAATACGGATGCAGTGACATTAGGACATAGGTATTACTAATTGTCTAGATGGGAAATGACATGAATTTGGTATATGTTTGATGAAAAAATGCTGAATGGTATGTAGAATGCAGTGGCATTAAGGAATTAAAACATATAATAATTTTTGGAAATGAAATATGAAATGCTGGCTCGGCGCCTGTGGCTCAGTCGGCTAAGGCGCCAGCCACGTACACCTAAGGTGGCAGGTTCAAATCCCCAGCCCGTGCCCGCCCAACAACAATGATGGCTGCAACCAAAAAATGGCCTGGCGTTGTGGCGGGCGCCTGTGGTCCCAGCTACTTGGGAGGCGGAGGCAGGAGACTCGCTTGAGCCTAGGAGTTGGAGGTTGCTGTGAGCTGTGATGCCATGGCACT
>CAUYQV010054525.1:0-18073 GCA_963574575.1 Galagoides demidoff
GGCGCCTGTGGTCCCAGCTACTTGGGAGGCGGAGGCAGGAGACTCGCTTGAGCCCAAGAGTTGGAGGTTGCTATGAGCTGTGATGCCATGGCACTCTACCCAGGGGGATAGCTTGAGGCTCCATCTCAAAAAAAAAAAAAATTCTACTATCCATGTTTTTAATGTATTATATTTATAAATTGTACTTATGTTGAAATTAAAAAATATATATTACAATACTATTTTTGCGTTCTATGAAAATTTTTGTTGCTCTATATAGACCAAATTAAGAACACCCCCCTGCCCCCCGCCCCAGTCAATGGTGTCCTGCTTTACCAATGTTAAAATCTGGTCACCTTACTATATATACATGTGCAGTAAGCGCTAGCACCAAATTCCTGAACTCAAGATGGTGGTTACTGGGGGGATGGGGGAGGAAAGAGTATCAGTGAGGATTAAATGAACTTCAACAATACCAGTAATGTTTTACTTCTCTTTAAAAATAAAGTAGGCTCAGTGCCTGTAGCTCAAGTGGTTAAGGTGCCAGTCACATACACAAGAGCTGACGGGTTCAAATCTGGCCTGGGCCTGCCAAACAAGAATGGCTACAAACAAAAAATAGCCGGGTGTTGTTGTGGGTGCCTGTAGTCCCAGCTATCTAAGAGTCTGAAGCAAGAGAATCGCTTAAGCCCAGGAGTTGGAGGTTGCTGCTGTGAGCTGTGATGCCACGGCACTCCACCCAGGGTGATAACTTGAGGCTCTGTCTCAAAATAAATAAATAAATAATAAGCAAATAGGCAAAAGTCTAAGATTTATAAGAAGGTGGTAGGTACGTGGATGTTTGTCATACTGTTTTCTATATGCCAACACTGTTCTAAGAGCTTTGCGTGTGTTATCTCTTTAATCCTCACAATCTCCTTGTGGAACAGGTATCACGATTATCTCCATTTTGCTGATAAAGCAACCTAGGCAAGGGAAGTTAAACTTGCAGAGCAGGTTAATGGTGGAACTAAATCTGAGCCTGGATGGTCCATCTCCAGAGCCTGTCCTTTTTACTAGTAAAGGTAAAAGAACTAGATTACTTATGCTGGAGTCGAACATGCAGAACAGGCTGGGTTGGATGCCCCTCCCCCAGTGTCCCCACTAAAGGTCTCTGGTCATTTGTGTCACACAAGCCAAGGCCAGGACTTTCATCTTTGTTTTCTCAAGACTTTGCACAATGCCTGATACACAATCAGGCACAACAATACCTATAAAAAGCACTTGCCAAATAAATGAAGTACATGCAGGGTTTTTATCTAGGAGTAGAATGTTTTATGATATTACCAGCAACTTCAGGAGTAGGACTTAAAGAGCTTTCTATCCCCTTCAACTGTCCTCATCCTGAGCACCGGAATCCTAAGGAGCACTTTATCCCTAACTCTGTCCAAAGTCAAGATTTAAACATAGCCATGATGCCTGGCTAATTTTTCTATTTTTAGTAGAGGTAGGAGGGTTCTCACTCCTCTTTAGGCTGGTCTTGAACCCCTTATCTCAAGTGATCCTCCTGCCTCAGCTTCCCAGAGTGCTAGGATTACAGGAGTGGGCCACTGTCCCCAGCCCCAGCAAATAATCTTAAGGGTATGTGTTTCCTTCCTGAGCATATCTTCTTTTTCCTTTCTTTCCTTATATTATAAAATCTACTATTATTTCTGTTCATTTTACATTCTCTGCTAGAAAGTAAGATATTTTGAAGGCAGAGATTCTATCACATTCATCTCTTTCTCAACCTTCCCTCTAGCAGACAGCACAGTTTAGTATTCAAGCATTCAGTAAATGTTTATTAAATAACCAACATAAAGAACATAGTGGTTGCTGGGTGCTATGGCTCATACCGGTAATCCTAAGCACTCTGGGAAGCCAAGCAGGGTAGAATGCTTGAGCTCAGGAGTTCAAGACCAGCCTGAGCAAGAGCAAGATCTCGTCTCTACTAAAAACAGAAAAACCAGCTAGGCATTGTGGCAGGTGCCTGTAGTCCCAGCTACTCAGGAGGCTGAAGCAAGAGAATCACTTGAGACCAGGAGTTTGAGTTTGCTGTGAGCTATGACACCACAGCACTCTAGCCTGGGCAACAGAGTAAGACTCTCTTGAAAAAAAGAACAGTGGTTTTGGCTTTAAAACATCATTGAGGGCAAAATTAATACTTTTCCATAAAATCGAAAACATTTTTCTAAAATGCACAAAAGAGATACCTTCTTAGTAAACTTCTTGGTAAGCAGTGAAGACTAGTCTGGCATTCAGCTACAAGAATCAGATTCCTGCTTTGAGCAAAGGCCTTGAGCCAAACCTGCATCAAAGAGGGTAGTCACAACAAACAGGTTCTTCAACCTGTGTCTTCTGTCACAAAACCAAAAGCAGTTTTCCCACACACTTGTATGGAAAGGATGGTTGGCCAACTACTGTTTTGTTTTTCAGGCACAGCCACACACACAAACTGTAATCACTGTCAGCAAAATGATATTCTAAATTAAAAGACACCAAAATTATAAAGAATGTTCACTTTACAACAGGATAATGAGCAGGAAGCATCTAAGGTTTTTCCAACCCTAAGATTTCATTTACTATGATGATTCTGTTATAAAACTAACCACCACTTTTCTGCGTTCACATACATCATTGAACCACAAGATGGCACTCTTTGGCTTCATTTGACAAAACCCACCAGGTTGAAGGAATAATTTAATAAACTATGGGAACTGTACCACAAGGGGGCAGTAACAATGAACAGAGGTGTGCTACCTACGTTTTAAATATTATAATTCTCTAAGATTCATGTTCTAAAAATATATTTCAGACAAACTCATCAATTTCTCTTCACTAAGGAAAAAGGTAGCAGAAATGAGTTTTAACAATGCCTGAAAATCTTCCATGTCTCTGGTCAATACCCTCTCCCCATTTTCCATATCAGCTATTTTAAATCTTCCCCATTTTCTGCACTCTCACTTTATCTTCAGCCTCTCATTTTGCCCCTCCACTGATTTCTCTCTTAGCCATTAAAGGTACTCGGATATTCCTTTACACACACATACCCTCTTCCCTCTTTCTTTTCCCTTCTGTTATAAAATCTACGATTTACTTTAAAATGCTTCAGCACATACAATAGGACATTTGTAAGTACAGCCCAGGTGCCTCTAACATCCTAGTGAGGAATGCACAGGTGCTTGGCTAGCGTTCTGATCAGGAAGCCAATGCTCCAGACAAAAATATGATAAGCACTTCTATACTTCGTACCTTCATCAAGATGGATCCATTTCTGAGATTTTATTAATTAGAAGATTAGAATTTTATGTGGAATCTGTAGTTTGTGAAATATCATGATAAATATTAGAAATGGACCAAAAATGGTAAAAGTAAAGGTGTCTACCATGTGGATTGGCTAAAATACACGTCTGAGGTAGCCCATACCTCTTCATGAGAGGGTATAAGAACCAGTTGAGGCTACAATCATTATCTTCAGAGATGTACCTGGAGCTAACAGTTCTACAGTAGAAGTTCTCAAACTTAAGGGAGCGTGGGGTCACCTGTTAAGGCTTGTTGGAACAGACTGCCGGACCCCAGTCTCAGAGTTTTGAGTCAGTAGGTCTTGTGTGGGGGTGAAAGTCTGCACCTATTCCAAGTTCCAGGTGATGCTGAGGCTGCCGGTTTAAGACACCACATTTTAGTAATCATTGGTTCAGAATTTCTAGTTGCCTGATGCTGATTATAACGTAAGAAAAACCTGTCTCTAAAGTATCATTGCTTCTGTCGTGAGTAAATCTTTCATGCAAATTGACAGAACACCTAAAAGGACAGAGTTAGAACTTTAATAAGTTTATAGGCAGATTATATGAAATGTTTTGTAACTGCTTGCCAATAAATTTGTTTATTGCAAATAAATAAAATGTTTTCTGATTGAAAAAATGCCTCTTTGTGCAGTAGAAACTGTTTTTATTTTGTATGGGGTCCTCACTTAAATGTCTTCAGTGGTTTCCATTTCCTTCCTTCTTTATTTTCTTTCTCTTTCCCTTTCCTTACACCATTACCTGTCTTTTTTTTTTTTTGGAGACAGAGTCTCAAGCTGTCACCTTGGGTACAGTGCCTTGGAGTCACAGCTCACAGCAACCTCAAACTCTTGGGCTTAAGCGTTCTCTTGCCTCAGCCTCCCAAGTAGCTGGGACTACAGACGCTCGCCACAGAGCCTGGCTATTTTTAGAGATGAGCTCTTGCTCTGGCTCAGGTTGTTCTCGAACCTGTGAGCTCAAGCAATCCACCTGCCTTGGCCTCCCATAGTGCTAGGATTACAGGCGTGAGCCACCGCACCCAGACAATTCTTATATTATTTACCTTCCTTCGGTATTTGTCCCTGTTGACCACACTACTTAAAAAAACTCTTTCCTAATGGCTTCTCTCCTCATATATTTCTTCTTTTGCGACAACTCCTTATGAGTCTTCTTTAAGGAGCTCCCTTCTTTCCCCGCAATCTTAAACATTACTGTTTCTTAGGGTCCTTTGTATACCATCATGAGTGACAGCTCTGAGGATTCCTGGCTCTGTCCAGTCTAGGGCTTTCTCCTGAGTTAAATGGCCAAGTGCTTCCTGGACAATTTTTATCTCCTTTTTTTGGAGACAGAGTCTCACTCAGTTGCCCTAAGTACTGTGGCATCACAGCTCACAGCAACTCAAACTCTTGAGCTCAAAGATCCTCTTACCTCAGCCTCCCAAGTAGCTGGGACTACAGGCACCCACCACCATGCCCAGCTATTTTTAGAAATGGGGTCTCACTCTTGCTCAAACTGGTCTCGAACTCCTGAGCGCAAGCAATCCACTCGCCTCAGCCTCCCAGAGTGCTTGGATTACAGGAGTTCTTATCTCCTTTTGTAAAAAGTACAGGCACTTCATACTCAACCAATCTAAATTTTATTGTAGTTTAGGGCACAAAAAAAATTCAGGAATTATTATAATAGTGGCTGCATTCATCCCCTCTTACCCCCTCTCCCCAAGGGTTGGTTTTTCTTCCTTTTTCCCTACCTCAGTGAAAGGCACCAGGCACCAAGGGAGGAAACTAGTTGTCCTAAATTTCTTCTTCCTCATACCCCCAAATTCAATTAATCATCAAGAGCTGGCAATCAAATTATTTCCTTCATAGCCTTTGAAGCTATTTCTTCCTCTCCATTCCCACTGTCAATGCCACAGTTAAAGGCCTCCCCACTCCGTGCCTGAATTATTCCAACTGCCATAGACAGATCTCCCTGCCTGTGCTACCTCCTATCCAATCGACCCTCTACACTACAACAAGTGAAATTTTTTCTCAAACATAAATTAGTCATTTTCCAGCTTCAAAACTTCTATCGACTCCCTACAGCTCTGAGGATAAAAGCCAAACTCCTTAACATGACATCCAGGGTCTGTTATGATTTTGATCCTGCTTATTACTTCACTGCTGTGAACTCGCCCTGTATTTTCTGCCCTAGCCATGATATTCCTGGAATGTAGCATTATTTCTTATCTTTTTAGCCTGGCACAGGCTTCCTTTTTGCCTACAATGATTATTCTTCAAAATTTTCAGCTCAGACGTAACCTTTTCCACAAAGACTTCTGGGACTATTCCATTAGGGTTGCCCTATACAATGCTCCAAAGTATGTACTGCACTGAAAAATTGTTTACTGGCAAGACTTTGGACATGCTTATACTAAAAAAGAAAGTATTTGTGGTTTATTTTAAATTCAAATCAACTGGGCATCCTGTATTTTCATTTGCTACATCGCAGTCTCAGTTAAACGTTTCTCCTCTTTATTTTTCCATATTCCTGCTACTCTATAAGCATCTTCAGGGCAGGGACAAGTCCCCTGCTCTGTATCTCCAGGCTTGAGCGCAGTGCTAATAAGCATATCATGAATGTTTAACTAGAATGATACGCTATCTTATTGCTGGCTTGTTTCTTCTAAGTTAGCCTTAGCTCTTCATCTCTTCACTGTCCCACAGGAATGAAGTGAACGAGAATGGTGACAACACCTGTCTCAGGGTTACAGCCACCATCATATGATATAAGACAGTGCAGCAAAACACACAGAGGACATGAGGAATGCTCCTAGAATCTAACTAAGATGACTATTCTTAGAAGAGGGCTTACATTTGTTAATAAGGTTTTTCTTTTTGAGACATAGTCTCAAGCTATCGCCCTGGGTAGAATGTCATGGCATCACAGCTCACACTAACCTTAAACTCTTGGGCTTAAGTGGGTCTCTTGCCTCAGCCTTCCAGACAGCTGGGACTACAGGCGCCCGCCACAACCCTGCTATTTTTTGGTATTGTTGCAGCTGTCATTGTTGTTTTAGCTGGCCTGGGCCAGGTTCGAACCCACCAGCCTTGGTGTATGTGGCTGGTGCCCTATCCACTGAGCTACGGGCACCATCACATTTGTTAAGGTTTTAGATAAATTTGCTGGCCAGGCATGGTGGCTCACACCTGTAATCCCAGCACTTGGAAGGCCCAGGTGGGTGGTTTGCCTAAATTCAGGTTCCAGACCAGCCTGAGCCAGAGCAAGACCTTGTCTCTAAAAATAGCTGGGTGTTGTGCTGGGACCTGTAGTTCCAGCTAGTTGGGAGGTTGAGGCAAGAGAATCGCTTAAGCCCAGGAGTTTGAAGTTGCTGTGAGCTGTGACTCCACAGCATTCTATCAAGAGTGACAAAGGGAGACTGTGTCTCAAAAAAATAAAAATACTTGCTCAGTAAATATTTTTCTGTAAATTCACAAAGAAGAGATTGGTAATTTATTCCAAGTTGAAGACTATACTTTTCCTAAAAGGAAAAAAAAAATTAAGCTTATACTGTAAAAACTGTGTTCCAAGCAGGATTGGTTGAGTACATTTTAAAAATACTGGATAATAACACAAAATGAACATGTCAGGTCAAATAATAACTGATCCTAAGCAAAGGCAAGCTAAATGAAACAGTTAGTTATGTACTGCTATCTAACTGAAAAAATGGTTTTAAGTAGCTTAAATTTGGTATGGCTTATGCTAGTTGTTTTAAGCAACAAACCATTATCCCTAGAAATTGAATCTCAGAAGAGACTGTAATAAAATTTAGAGGCCCTTTCATCTTTTCATACTTCCATTTCAAAGGGTGTGTTCATATATCAGTCACCAAGGTTTGCTGCAGTGGCACAGTAATTCCTCATTATTACCTTGGTAGAACCCTGAACTCTCAATCACAGAAGAACATGTCAGAAGACACCAATATTAAACAACATGGTCCTCAGAAATACACAGAAGAGAAGCATTCTTCCCTGCCTCTTATTCTTCCCTTTTTAAAGGACCCAGCAAACAAAATACGCTGTGGTAAGGGAATCTTACCTATAGAGAATCAAACGATCCAAAATTTCCTTATGATTAGGCACCAAATAGGATTTGCTGAAATAATTAATGAATTAGTGATTTCTATAATCAGGAGTATGTAAAATGAATTATAAGGCATATTATATATATAAGTAGCTGGGTGTAGAAAGAAAAAGCATAACTGGGGGAAAAAATCCTTCCAAGCACACCTTGGACTGGTGGGTTGCTCTCCTTTTTAGAAAACTATCTCTAAACAAAGAACAGAACACAGTTCTCATCCTTCATCACTTATGTGAGGTTACTTTTGATTTTCTGGGTGTATTACCCCATTCTACTTCCCTTTCTCAGTTTTAAAAACCTATTATCAAATAATACAACAAGAAGACATCTCAATTTTAAACATCGATGTACCCAACTTAAATGCTCCCAGATTATGAAACAGACCTTGAGGGGTCTGAGCAATATGATATCCCATACACCTTAATAGTCGGGGACTTTAACAACCCTCTGATGGAACTGGACAGATCCTCTAAACAGAAAACCTATTATCTACTTCACTAGAGTCAAGCCCTAAATAATGGAAGATGATAGTGGGAAGTTTCATACTTTTATTTTTTTATTATTTTTTTTGAGACAGAGCCTCAAGCTGTCCCCCTGGGTAGAGTGCCATAGCATCACAGCTCACAGCAACCTCCAACTCATGGGCTCAAGCGAGTCTCCTGCCTCCGCCTCCCAAGTAGCTGGGACTACAGGCGCCCGCCACAACGCCTGACTATTTTTTGGTTGCAGCCATCATTGTTGTTTTGGCGGGCCCAGGCTGGATTTGAACCCACCAGCTCAGGTGTATGTGGTTGGCGCCTTAGCTGCTTAAGCCACAGGCGCCTAGCCTCATACTTTTATTAAAACTGAAAACAACAAACTTGTATTTAAACTGCAAATCAATGTACAATGTGCAAGATTAATCTCAGTCTGGACCCTTATGGTATAGCATTACACTGTCTACACATTATCCTACAACCTTTTTCTTTCATTTACAAATATTATGGGGTACACACATTTTGGTTACATAGTTTACTTTTGTATATTTGGAGTCAAAGTTCTAAGTGTGCCTTTGACCCAGAAAGTGTGCAGTGTACCCCAGCCTAATCTTTTAATAAAAATTATCCACTGGTTAGTGAAAACATCTCAGGGAAATAATACTAACATTCTATAGTGATTTCCAATGTTGGAATAAGAAATATACTTGATTATTAGACTAATTCACATGCAGTACATAATTAATATGAAATGCATATATGATTTATTCGATAGTCTAAGTTTGTTTTTTAAATTTACTATAAAAAAGGCAAAAGATGGAACCATATGAATTCATAGGCGGCCAAAAAGCACCAACTAAGGCTGTGGTTCAAGGGCTATTAATTCATGGTTCTGGGAATTCTCTGGTCTGTTAATTAGCATCTTGCTCTTTGGTGTAAAATGCTAAGGCAAGCCTGGTTTATAATTAGAAGGGAAAGATTGCTTAGGATCTTTACAAATTCTTTTTACTCTAAAAGGCCCAACAGAAACTCTACCACCTCTACCATTCTGCCTAAAATAATCTATTCAGTAATGCCGTCTTTTTTGGGGGGGCACTTTTTGGCTGGGGCCAGGTTTGAACCTACCACCTCTGGTATACGGGGCTGGCACCCTACTCCTTTGGGCCACAGGTGCCGCCTGATGCCTTCTTTCTTTATATTTTTATAGTACAACTATTTGTAGTACAAACTAAATCATTTTAAGGTGATGTGATGGTCTTTTCACAAAGTAACTTGGCTAAATTACACACCTCAGTTATTGAAGTAACCAATCAAGGTGTTGCTCTCAAGCTATTTTGTACATGCAATTTAAGCCCATAATCAGTTGACTTTAAGAGACATTCTCTGGCTGGGTGCCAGTGGCTCACACCTATAATCCTAACACCCTGGGAGGCTGAGGCAGGCAGATTACTTGAGTTCAGATATTTGAGGTCAGCCTAAGGAAGAACAAAACTATGTCTCTACAAAAAATAGAAAAACCAAAACTAGCCCTGGGATAGTAGAGGGTGCCTATAGTTCTAGCTTGGAAGGAACTGGGGGGCGAAGGCAGGAAAATCAGGTGAGACCAAGAATTTGAGACTGCTGTGAGCTATGATGATATACTCTAGCTGAGGCAACAGAGCAAGACTCTATCTCAAGAAAAAAGAGATGCTGGGCACAGTGCCTCATGCCTATAATCCCAGCACTCTGGGAGGCTGAGGTGAATGGATTGCCTGAGCTCACCAATTCCAGACTAGCCTGGGCAAGAGCAAAACCCTGTTTCTAAAGCAATAGCCTGGCATTGTGGCAGGTGCCTATAGTCACAGCTACTTGGAGGTGGAGGCAGGAGAATTGCTTGAGCTCAGAAGTTGGAGGTTGCTGTGAGCTGTGATGCCACAGCACTCTACCCAGGGTGACAGCTTGAGGGTCTGTCTCAAAAAAAAAAAAAAAAAGAATAGGAAAAGAGATCTAGAGGAAAATTAAAAGAAACAATGATTACTTCTATTTATTTATTTTTAGAGACATAGTCTCACTTTGTTGCCCTCAGTAGAGTGCTGTAGCGTCATAGCTCACAGCAACCTCCAGATCTTGGGCTTAGGTGATTCTCTTGCTTCAGCCTCCCAAGTAGCTGGGACTACAGGCACCTGCCACAACGCCCCACTATTTTTTTTGTTGTTGTTGTTGCAGTTTGGCCAGGACCAGGTTTGAACCTGCCACCCTCGGTATATACTCACTGAGCCATAGGCGCTGCCCCCACAATGATTACTTTTAAAGAGACTATAAGAACCTATACTTTTAAATTCTAGCAAGTAATATTTATAGAACTTCTTCTAGATCCTTTTTTTTTTTTTTGGAGACTGTCTCCCTAAGTAGAGTGTCATGGTGTCACAGCTCACAGGAACCTCAAACTTTTGAGCTCACATAGCTGGGACTATAGGCACCTGCAACGATATCCAGCTAGTTTTTTCTGTTTTTAGTAGAAACAGTGTCTCAGTCTTACTCAGTCCAGTCTCCAACTCATGAGTTTAAGCAATCCATAAGCCTTGGCCTCCCAGAATGCTAGGATTACAGGCATGAGCCACTGTGCCTGGCCTCTTCTGTACTTCCTCATCATCTTCCTTATTTCCTCAGATGAACTGAGGATTTTGAAGGAAATCTGTTCAGACCTTACATACAGGATATTGTAATCATTTGCTGAGTATGTTTTTGCTAAATGTGGTTTTGAGATAATATAGTTTTATATTTATATATCTAAAATTCAAAATTAGCAATTTAATTATATGCTTTGTTTTAGTTCAATCCACTTACATAAAATAACAATCTATGCAATGACACAGAGGAAACAATTGGATTAGATGCTACATTTCAAAACAGTAATGACCAGGACCAGAAGCAAATGTGGATATTGCCATTATTTATGAAAAGGCCAAGTAATTATTTAGGCAGATATTGGAAAATTGAAATATGGGAGAAACAAATTAAAAATATATTATATTTTAAGCCAATAGGGCTGATTTAGACTATTTATTCGAGATAGGATCTATTCTCTTACCCAGGCTAGAGTACAGTGGCATGATCATAGCTCACTGTAGCCCCCAACTAATGGGCTCAATCAATCCTCCTGCCTCAGTCTTCCAAGTAGCTGGAACTATAGGCATGTACCACCATGTCTGGCTAATTTTTTTAGTCTTTGTAGCGACAGGGACCTCGATGTTTTGCTAAGGCTCTTGGCCTTAAGGATTATTCCTGTTTTGGCCTCACAAAATGCTGGGATTACATGTGTGAGCCACCCAATATGCCTGGTCTTACACTTTGAAAAAAAGTACAGTCTGTATAATATAAAACTTACATATGGGTATATAGTATATACATAGATATATCTGTTGTTTTCCTCTAAATAGTCCTCTAAATTCTTTTAGAATCTGCATATTTGCATGAATGGCTTCATATTCTTTTACTTTCCACATCTTTATACATTTTAGATTTGTCTCTTGTGAACATAATACAGTCAGATTTTGATTTTTCTTAAGCACAGCCTGATAGTCTTTGTTTTTTAATTGAATATTTGATCCATTTATATTTAATGTAATTATCAACATATTTGTGTTAAACAGTTGATGCCATGGTAAATCACTCAAATCTCCTTCTCCAGAACTTACATTCTCTCAGTGCTGGGAATACATGTAGGAAAAAGCTCTCAGCTAAGTCTTTCTTTAGGACTTTCACTCAGCTAGAGTACAACCATGCCCAAGGTCATGTCCCCTTATGACAATGGGGATGAGGATGGGAATCTGCTTCCACAGACTGGACAGAGGAGGTGTAAAGATCTGGACCTTTGTAAGGTTATTCCAACTCCAGAGTTTCTTTCAGGGTCAACTGAAGCCTTTGTTATCACTATATTGCAGTTTAACTTCTTCCTCTGGCCTATTCTGCTTCCTTACTCCCCAGACATGTTAATCCTAAGAGTCTACCCAAAATAACTTACTGCAGGCAAATCTCAGTTTCTAAGTTTGTTTCCCAGAGAATTCAATTCATGACATCTGTCATCTTAGTATTTATTTTCTTCTTATCCTACCTGCTCTATTTTTTCTTTTTTTAACTTACTTGCCTTCCTTTGGAATAAGTATTCTTTTAATAATTTTTCCATTTTTTCCTGCATTAGTTTAGAAATTATGTATTTTTTCTATTCCAGAAGTTATCCTAGAAATAAAAATATGCATCCTTGAGTTATCAAAAATCTAATGTTAATTGATTGGTACTTTTGCCCAATTCTGCAATACTTTAACTCTCTTTATCTTTCTCCCAATTTACATTTAATTGTTATTCTAGGGTACATCACATAAGTGGAATCGTGCAATATTTGTCCTTTTGTGTTTGGCTTATTTCATTTAGCATAATATTTTCTTTTCTTTTCTTTTTCTTTTTTTTTTTTTGAGACAGAGCCTTAAGCTGTCCTCCTGAGTAGAGTGCCGTAACATCACAGCTCATAGCAACCTCCAACTCGTGGGCTCAAGCGAGTCTCCTGTCTCCGCCTCTCAAGTAGCTGGGACCACAGGCACCTGCTGCAATGCCTGGCTATTTTTTGGTTGCAGCCATCATTGTTGTTTGGCAGGCACAGGCTGGATTTGAACCTGCCACCTTAGGTGTATGTGGCTGGCACCTTAACCACTTGAGCCACAGGCGCTGAGCCTAGCATAATATTTTCAATAATCATCTATGTTATAAGCATGCATCAGAATTTCATTCTTTTTATTGGTTGAATAATATTCCATTATATATATATATGTGTGTGTGTGTGTGTGTGTGTATCACATTTTTCTTATCTATTCATCTGATAATGGACACTGGGTTGTTTCTACCTTTTTTTTTTTTTTTAGAGACAGAATCTCACTTTATTGCCTTCAGTATAGTGCTGTGGTGTCACAGCTCACAGCAACCTCCAACTCCTGATCTTAGGTGATTCTCTTGCCTCAGCCTCCCAAGTAGCTGGGACTACAGGCACCTGCCACAATGCCCAGCCATTTTTTGTTGCAGTTTGGCTGGGGCCGGGTTCGAACCCACTACCCTCGGTATATGGGGCCAATGCCCTACCCCCTGAGCCACAGGTGCCACCTGATTCTACCTTTTGACTATTGTGATTAATGCTAATGTGAACACTGGTGTGCAAGTATCTGTTTGAATCCCTGATTTCAATTCTCTTGGTATATATATATCTAGATGTAGATTTGCTAGATCATGTGGTAATTCTATAATTAACATTTTGAGAAACCTCCATACTATCTTCCTGATTCTTAACTTTTTGTATTATAGTTCTCTGTTGAAATTACTCATTGTTTATAGTCTATTTCCTCTACCTCTTCCCTTGTTTAATTGAACATGAACATAGATAGTTATTTTTAGGCTTGGCGTCCATAGCATAGTGGTGATGGCATTAGCCACATACACCAAGGCTGGTGGGTTCAAATCTGGCCCGGGCCAGCTAAACAACTGCAACAAAAAAAATAGCCAGGTATTGTGGCGGGTGCCTGTAGTCCCAGATACTTGGGAAGTTGAGGCAAGAGAATCACTTAGCCCAAGAGTTTGAGGTTGCTGTTAGCTGTGATGCCACAGTACTCTACCGAGGGTGACAGAATGAGACTGTCTCAAAAACAAAACAAAACAATATAGTTATTTTTACATCCTTTATGAATAACTCTAATATCAGAATCATCTGTAGATCTGCTTCTAATTTATGTGTTTATCTCTTGGTTTTTGAGCATGTTACTTGTGTTCTGTTAAGTCCCTGTTATTTTTTACATAATGACTAGAGAGTTTCTTTTTCCTCTAGTAGGCAGATGATAGCTGATCACCTCAGCCTAATGAGGGGCTGTGTTGAGGCTGGGTTGTATCTTTGGTAAAGCTCAAGCTACTTATGCCCAAGGGCATAGCCCTTCAGGGTTTTTAACTGAGAGTTTGGCATTCATTGGGACGTCTCCCTCTGGCAGGTTCATAACTCTAATCTGTATCTTGTGAGACTGCCAAACTGTCTGATCTGCTTTTTAAAGGCTTTCCAATGAGATTTTTAGCCTCCTATTCTGCAGAACCCCAGGAATTGGCAAATATCCCAATGGGATAATGGGCTGTATGCATGAAGTTCCCCTTGTTTTCAACAAAGCCTCTGCTAGTTTCTTGTCCTCAGAAAAGGCTGTCTGCTAGTATAGAGTTCTCCTTCTCAGAGCCCTGCCCATGCCTAGAATCAGCAAATTCTCCCAGGGTAAGAAAAAAAAAAGGCTACAAAAGTCAGTGCACCATTCTGAGGTTCTTTCAGTTATCTTATTCCTGGGGTTCATCCCTTCAGGGTCTTAGCCCAAAGTGGTGTATTAGGGTTCCCATGCTTGGTTGGATCTGGACTATATTTTTATTTTCCTAGCTCCAGAAGATTGTATTTCAAGTCCTATGTCTCTTGCCTAAAGCAGCCACAAAACCCAGGCTAACCTCTCTCAGATCTCCATCAAGTGATTTCTCCCTATCTTGCCAGGACTTTGAAGCTTGAAAATATACTTTTAAAATATATTCTGCTTGCCTTTTAGCTCTAATCCCAATTCTTATGGAATGTTAATACTATCTTAGCTTAGTATTACTACTTATAGTGGGTTTTAAGAACACAACCCCAAATGCAAAGTACAATGTTTTGAAACCAGCCTTACTAAAATGATATGTATTTAGACACAAAAAGCTTTTTCATTATGTTCAGTTTTAGTAAGATTAAATTATGCTAGAACTTTGTTCTATTTATTTCTCTTTCTCGCTCTCTCTCTCTCTTTTTTTTTTTTTTGAGACAGAGTCTTTCTCTTTTGAGCTAACTAGAGTTCAGTGGCGTCATCATAGCTCATAGCAACCTCAAACTCCTGGACTCAAGCAATCCTCCTGCCTTAGCCTCCTGAGCAGAGGGGACAGATGTACACCACATCACCTGGCTAATTTTCCTGTTTTTTTGTAGAGACAGGGTCTTGCGTAGGCTGGTCTTGCATTCCTGGCCTCATCAAATAATTCCCCCACCTTGGTCTCCCAAGGACTCCAGGCATGACCCACTCTGCCTGGCCTATTTTCATTTGCAATACTTTTTTTTTTTGTTTTTCTTTTTTGAGACAGAGTCTCACACTGTTACCCTGAGTAGAGTGCCATGGCATGGTAGTTTACAGCAACCTCAAACGCTTGGGCTCAAGTGATCCTCTTGCCTCAGCCTCCTGAGTAGCTGCGACTATAGGTACCTGCCACAACATACAACTAATGTTTCTATTTTTATTTTTTTTGAGACAGAGCCTCAAGCTGTCACCCTGGGTAGACTGCTGTGGCATTATAGCTCACAACAACCTCCAACTCTTGGGCTCAAGCAAGTCTCCTGCCTCTGCCTCCCAAGTAGCTGGGACTACAGGAGCCCACCACAATGCCTGGCTATTTTTTGGTTGCAGCCATCATTGTTGTTTGGCAGGTCCAGGTTAGATTCAAACCCGCCAGCTCAGGTGTATGTGGCTGGCACCTTAGCCGCTTGAGCCACAAGGCACAGAGCCAGTGTTTCTATTTTTAGTAGACATGGGGCCTCAGTCTTGCTCAGGCTGGTCTTGAACTCCTGAGCTCAAGTAATCCACCCACCTCGGCCTCTCAGAGTGCTAGGATTACAGGCATGAGCCACCATGCCCAGCCCATTTCCTATAAGTTAAGGGGAAATTAAATTAAGGTCAAAAATAAGGAGGCACTTCAACTATAATTTACTCATGACAGAACATATACCAATACATGCCTTACAGTTGAAGGACACTGTATCAATACAGGTATTTAAAAGCCTATCCACTTCATTTTGGCTTAATCTCTTGGAACTGTATTTCTAACATTACCAGATGGTGTTAAAACACATCTTCTTGGGAGGGTGTGGTGGGGATGCATTTTTTTTTTTCTGATCAAGTATATTTGCTCTCTCAGAGATATATAACACACATTAGTATATTAAAGATCCTAAGAAGTCCTCAGTAAAATCAGCCTGTTTATCTTTGCTTAACCCTCTATCTTCAAATATATCTGATCTGAAAGTTTTTACCAAAACTTTCTCTGTCAGTCTTTTCTGACATAGAGTAGAAGAAAAAGCATGAGCTTTATATAGAGACAGAATTAGGATCAAACTCCAGTTCCATCGTTTTGGAGAAATTCTTCTCGTTCTCTGGGTCCTATTTCTTTCTTTCTTTTTTTTAAAGTAAATTTATTTCAGGTGAATGTGAGGGTATAAACAAACAACCAGATCAAAATATTTGATTTTGTTATGTAGAGTCCCTCTTGTATTTACATCCCCCACACAAAAGGGGTCATATTTCTTTATCTATAAAATGGACTTGGGGTATCTCATAGTATTATTTTAAGGATTAATGAACACATAAATATGAACATTAATTGGCTCCAGAAGTTCTTCTTATCTTAAAATTCCTTAAGGATCTGGAATGGTCAATTGTAATGGACATCTTTGAACCTTAACTTGGGATTCTTCTTTACAAATTCATTCTCTTGCTTCTAATATTAGTATTTTCTCTCTTCCCTAGGTAAGGCATTGTAACACTCCTGGGAATAATGGATTTTAAATCTTGACTGATAGAATACTTAGTATTGCCAGGTGAGGTGGCTCACAACTGTAATCCTAACAGTCTGGGAGGCCCAGGCGGGTGGATTGTTGCAGCTAAGTTCAAGACCAGCCTGAGTAAGAGCAAGTCCCCGTCTCTAAAAACAGCTGGGTGTTGTGGTGGGTGCCTGTAGTCCCAGCTACAGGAGGCTAAGGCAAGAGAATCATTTGAGCCCAAGAGTTTGAGGTTGCTGTGAACCGTGAGGCCATGGCATTCTACCCAGGGCGACAAAGTGAGACTCTGTCTCAAAAAACAAAAAAGAATATTTAGTATTAAACTGATATTTATTTTCTTATAACTTTAGGAAACTTCATGTCTCCCTGTCTTATATTCTCATGCAGGTGCTACCATGTATTTGCCTAACCTCACTGTAATTACTCACTTCTTCCCAGCTCAGTTGTAAATTTACTTATTTTTTTGAGACAGAGTCTCACTTTGTCACCTCTGGTAGAGTGCTGTGGCATCATAGCTCATGGCAACCTCGGACTTTTGGGCTGAAGCCATTCTCTTGCCTCAGCCTCCCAAGTAGCTGAGACCACAGGCACCTGCCACAACACCTGAATATTTTTAGAGACGGGGTCTCACTCTTGCTCATGCTGGTCTCAAACCTGTGAGCTCAGGCAATCTACCTGCCTCAGCCTCCCAGAGTGCTAGGATTATAAGTGTGAGCCACCTCACTTGGCCTCAGCTGTAAATTTAGTAAGGTCAAGGACATCTTATTCCCTACTATACGTGCACACCTAGCACCACTGGCCTGGGTAAAGAATAACTATTTAATAATTGTCAAATCCTTAATACAAACATCTTACAGCCACCTGATCTTTGATAAACCAAACAAGAACATACACTTGGGAAAAGAATCCCTATTCAATAAATGGTGCTAGGAGAACTGGATAACCATATGTAAAAGACTAAAACTGGAGCCACACTTTGCACCTTACCAAAAAAAAAAAAATTTTTTTTTTTTTTGAGACAAAGTTTCACTTTGTCACCCTTGGTAGAGTGTGGCATGGTGTCACAGCTCACAGCAACCTCAAACTCTTGAGCTTAAGAGATTTTCTTGCCTCAGCCTCCCAGTACCTGGGACTACAGGTGCCTGCCACAATGCCTATTTGGTTTTTTTTGTTGTTGCAGTTGTCACTGTTGTCTAGCAGGTCCGGGCGAGGTTCAAACCTTGTGTCTAACAAGCATATGAAAAAATGCTCATCATCTCTAATAATCAGAGAAATGCAAATCAAAACCACCCTGAGATATCACCTAATCCCAGTGAGCAGCCCACATCACAAAGTCTCAAAGCTGCAGATGCTGGTGTGGATGCAGAGAGAAGGGAATACTTTTACACCGCTAGTGGGACTGAAAACTAATAAAAGCTTTTTGGAAGGAATAAAGAATCTTTTTCTTTCTTTTTTTTTTTTTTTTTTGAGACGGAGCCTCAAGCTATCCCCCTGGGTAGAGTGCCATGGCATCACAGCTCATAGCAACCTCCAATTCCTGGGCTCAAGCGAGTCTCCTGCCTCCGCCTCCCAAGTAGCTGGGACCA
>CAUYQV010054529.1:0-20242 GCA_963574575.1 Galagoides demidoff
AGAATTAATTACATATAACTTGACCGAGCTAATTAAACCAGAAGCTTATGAAGTTCGACTGACTCCTCTCACCAAATTTGGTGAAGGGGATTCAACAATCCGTGTGATCAAATATAGTGGTAAGTAACCTTTTATTCAAAACCCTTTATTTGCATATTCAGTCAGAGACAATCTTTAGGTTGCAACTCTGTACCAAATTTACTTAGATACAAAGTACAATGTAGCATATTCTTTCTTTCTTTTTTCTTCTTTGTTCCATATTAATTTTGAATTATCAGCCAGATGACTAAAAATCAAACCAAAAACCCCAAACAAACAAAGGAACCAAGCCCAAACCTTAATCATCACAAACCGTAACATATGACTAGAACTTTGGACATACAGAACAATGCTTTCGTTACCACTGCACGTATGTGCTAACGTCAGCCGTCAGCCGTGTGCCTTAACTTACGACCCCCAAGTTGTGCAGCAATATCAATTTGCGTTTTTTCTTTTCAAATTCTTAAGGACTAACATTTCCAACGTTAGGAAATACGATCAAAATGTTTTTGTGGGTTTTTGTTTTTTTTTTTTAAACGAAACTTATAGGCTTCAATTTTAGAGCAGTTTAGGTTTATTGAAAATTAGGCGGAAAGTACAGAGAGCCCTTATCCCCCATGCACTTTCCCCTCTTCATAACATCTTACGTTACTGTGGTACATTTGTTGTGATTTATAAATACATATTGATACATAATAACTAAAGGCAATAGTTTATAGTAGGGCTAGTTAGTTGTATTGGACAATTATGTGGATTTTGACAAATTATAATTTCTTTATCTACCACTGCAGTATCACACAGGATGGTTTCACGGCCCTGAAAATCCCCTCTGCTCAACCTGTCTCTCCCTTCTCACTGCAGCCCTGGCAACCACCAGTCTTTTTACAATATATATCATTTCTCTTTTTCTAGAACATCAGATCCTTGGAATCAAGAGCATATAGTCTTTTTAGATTAGCATGTTTTACTTAACAATACACATTTAAGATTTTCTCATGCCCCTTGGGCCTTGATAGCTTAGGCCTTTTGATTTTTGAATAATATTCCACACCATAAATATATTACAGTTTATTTATCTATTATTGAAGGACATTTTAGTTGCTGGGTCATATTGTTTGATACTGTGACAATTCTTTTTTCTGATTGCAAATGTTAAATGTGTCTAAATATCTGTGTGTGTGTTTGGAATAATGTGCCTTCATAAATTACATGCATGAAATATTTCTTCACTAATTAAGCCTCCTTCTTGTTTAAGCAAAAATTGAAGCTAGTATAGAAAGGTGCAAACGTTGAAAGTTTATCTTAAACTTTATCTAGAATTAATTCTCAAAGAGAAACAGTGACAGATATGTTTAGTGTATACCAAACGGATTTGAACTTTTAAAAGTTGAAAATGTGTGAATTTTAGAATTCTCATGTGAAATGCTAGATCTAGAATTTTCACTGTAGTTTTCAGGGTTGCATGAATCACTGAAATAATTTATATTTATTTTATTGCTTCAATCTCCTTTGTATCAGTGATTGTCAGGGCTTCAGTTACAAAGAGTATAGAATGATATTTTACAGCTGAAATTCCTCATTGTTTTCAGCATTAAGAATATTTTTTCCTACTCAAAGGGAGCACTAAATACTGTCAGAGTGAAAAATAAAGTGAAAGTATTAAAAACTCATTGAAATTGTTTGTAACTATATTCAATTTTTATTACAAAATTAAGATGTATAAAACTAAAATATCTGTGGACTATTAAATAATATAAAAACATTAGAGTGTCAGCTCATGCCTATAACCCAGGCACTCGAAGCCCAAGGCAGGTGGATTTCTTGATCTCAGAAGTTCAAGACCAGCCTGAGCAAGAGTAAGACCCCTGTGTCTACTAAAAATAGAAAAACTAGCAGGCGTAGTGACACAAGCCTGTAGTCCCTGCTATTCAAAAGGCTGAGGCAAAAGGACTATTCACACCCAAGAGTTTGAGGTTGCTGTGAGCTATGACATCATGGCGCTGTACCACCCAGGGCGACAGAGTGAGACTTGTCCTCAAAAAAAAAAAAAAAAAAAAAAAAGAGTCATTTTATATATATTTTTAAATGCAGTTCTTTAAAATATGAATTTTTAATTTTAGTGACATGAATATTAGAATCAGCTCCATGATTCTATTTGGCAGACCATTAGGTAATGTCTGATATGTTTTTCTAAATTTTCTAGTTTTATATGTTTTATAAACTATAGCATTTTATCTAATATTTATGCTTTCTTGCCCTAAAAGAAATATGGACTATTTGATAGGGAGACATTTAAAAGCACGCATTCACATCCATTTCTTTAAAACATTAAGCTATCAGGACGTAGAAAGCTTCAGTGTCCTGCACAGTTAAACAAACAAGGGGTAACAGATCCCAACTGGACCTCAGAGAAACCCTGCCAGGACAGAGATATTTACTTCTTGGCTAAACTAGGAGATGATTATGACCTTCCTGAAAAGAGATATTTGAATAGTTTTTATTGAAAACTCTGAGGCAAAATGAAAAATACATGTGGGTAGAAAAATAGATCTTTACTTTTAGTTTCAAAAAACTTTTTTTTTTGCAGTTTTTTGGCCAGGGCTGGGTTTGAACCCACCACCTCCGGCATATGGGGCCAGTGCCCTACTCCATTGAGCCACAGGTGCCACCCAGTTTTATAAAACATTTTTTACATTCTTAGGTATACATATTAAAATTGTCAACATCTTATATATTATACATTTATCTACATTATATTTATATATTATTTTCATATATTACAGATTTGGACAAATAATATTTTAATGGTATGTAGGTATTGTATTAGTCTGCTTGGGCTGCCATGATGGCATAGACTGGGTGGCCTAAACAATTTAGGTCTGACAGTTATAGAGTCTGGGAGTCCAAGAGCAAAGAGGCAGCACAGTTGGTTTCTGGCATGGGATCTCTTCCCAGCTTACAGACGGCTGCCTTCTCATTGTGTCTTCAGACGGCAGAGACAGAGAGAGAGGTCTCTGGTGTCTCCCCTCCTCTCATAAGGACACCAATCCCATTGGTTTAGGGCCTCACCCTTATAACCTTATTTAACCTTAAATACCTCCCTAAAGGCTCTAACTCTAAATACAGTCACATTGGAGATCAGGCTTCATCACATGAATATTTGAGGGACATAATTTAATCTATGACAGGCATTTATAAGAAATTATGCATGCAAGGTCAAGTGAAAAAAGAAAAAGAATGGGCTCATTGCAATACTTGGAATTAAATTTTCACAAAGTTAACTGTGCTATATATAGTAATTTTGGTCAGAAAAATATTGGAGAAGATTCAGTTAAAATTCATTCTGGTCAGAGGTTATATGTAGATATGACATTCCTTCAGAGTAAATTATGATTCAAAGATTCTTCTTTGAAAGGTAGTACTTAGAATTTTTTATAATTTTATATTAACCGTGAAATAAAATTTTACTAATTGATTTTTCAAATTAAAGTATACTCATATGTTGCAAGAAAATGACATTGTTATTTTTAGTCCATTTTCAATGGAATTGGACTCAGAAAAGAGAAAAAGAAAAGCAGAAAAGTTATTCATTTCATAATTTGCTACGTGCAATGTAGAAGCAGAAAAATAACTAAGGTAATAATAATGGTCTTCCTTATGTAGAAATAGCAAAAATAATGGAAAAACTTACTCAGTTTGTTAAAACTGACGTCAATGAAGAAATGTAACCATTATATATGAACTTTTGCACATCTATGCATTTTTGCCTGTCATTCTTTAGTTGGAAATACTAAGAAAATGACTAAAATAAACATAAAATTCTGCAGGGGAGATTAACTGCTTATTGTAATCTTGGGAACCACAGTAACGCTTTCCTTCATCCAGAATGGAATTTTCTCTCAGGGTGAGAAATGCGTAATCAATATTTACAGACATCATTTTGTCTCTTAGATGAGATATATATTTGTTGATGTTTTAGTAAAATTTAAAATACTCATTTCTCTTTGGGTAAAAATCAATTGGCACTTGTATTGAAACCATAATGAGTTTTCTGAAACAAGTACTTGTTATCACGCACAAAAACACAAAATGTGTGGCTTATGATCGAAAACTTTGTGTGCCTATGTATGTGTGTGTGTGTAATTCAAGTGGCACTGAAATAGCTATTTGGTTTAGGACACATATTGTGATATGATGTAACATTTCTTTATTTTCTTATTTATTGTGTTAGGCTCATTAAGAGTAAGTAACAGCAAAAAACAAAATATAACTTCTCTTGGATAATTGCTTGCTAAACCATCAGCTATAGGTTGGCCTACTGTCAGCCTCAGTTTTTACATCTGGGTTTTTTTGTTTAGTACTGGTTAAGATATAAAAGGTCAGCAGTACTATTCCTTGAAAAATGAACAAATAAATTTTACTGATCTTTTTGGGACTTTGAGGCTGTTTTAGCTGAGGTCCAAATTAGATTGTATTCAATCCTCTAGAACAAAATGAATGGATTGCAGGTATAATGGCCACAGTGGGAAAGAACATTACATTTGGCAAGGAACTATGAGACAGTGATTAGAGTTTTGTTTATAAAATTCATTCAAGCTGTACTAACATTGTTTTGTTTTTATTTTATGGTTTTCTTGTAGCTCCTGTAAATCCTCATTTAAGTAAGTATATTTTCACTTTTAAAATGGAACTATATTCCATAATTAAGAAAAGTAGCACATGTCTAAATATACAAAGATTATTTAGCAACTGTTCTTATTAAAACGCCATAGTCTAGCATCAGTAAAATTGGCATTAAAAAAGTTAGTAAAATTGCTGTTAAATGTGAATTTTAAATTGCAAAGGACACCTATTTAAAGATAAATCATTTAATACTGATAATTTATATTTATAAATGTTCCTAAATCTGTAAAGATGGAGGCATTTTCTCAACCTGCTTAATATTTGCTCTTTCTGAAACCGTGGGATAATTTTTTGCAGAATTACATATCATTTTTATTGTTGTTTTATATCTCTTTCATTTTAATTCTATTTTCCACTCATAAAAGACTAAAGTTGTTTACAAAGTTGGTGTTCAAAGGAATTGATCAATAATTTTTCTTCATAGAACACTACTTTAGGGGCAGATTGCCTGAGCTCACGGAGTTTGAGACCAGCCTGCGTCAAAGCGAGACCCCCCATCTCTAAAATAGCCCTGTGTTGTGAAGGCTGTAGTCAGTCCCAGCTAATTGGGAGGCTGAGGCAGCAGGATCGCTTGAGCCTAAGAGTTAGAGGTTGCTGTGAGCTATGATGCCCCATCACTCTACTGGGGGTGACAAAGTGAGACTCCTGTCTTAAAAAAAAGAAACTTTTAGAAAATTAATATTGTTTCTATGTTCATTAAACCAGTATTTTATTTTTATATGATTTTTTAAAATCATGGTATTTTGCAATTAATTGAAAAAGCACTTTGACTTTTGCAAAATAAAGATAATGTGCATGACATTTTTCATATTTAAATATTAAATATAAATATTAAATTTATTTAATGAAACAAACAAACAAAAAGAACACTACTTTAAACCTCAGTGTATTTGTTCTGCTTTAGGTTGTAAATTCTGTTAGATTGTTAAATTTTGGAACATTTGGAAAATTATTTTCATTGTTTTTTTTACATTACAGGTTATGAGTCCTAGATGACATATGTATATATCTGAAAAGTATTCCCATATATGAAAACCTCTGAATCCCTTGAAAACAACTTTGAACTAAAAAGAGGAAATACAGTGAAAACTCCACTCTAAAATAGCAATCCATGAAAGCTTTATATTTTTAATGTAAGGGTAGATTTTTGTAGATTTAGGGAATGTCTGAAGAGGACAGGTTAATACGAGAGGGCCAAAGGGCATCAGGTTTCTTTTTCATGAGTTTTGAATCTTTCTTTACAATATCGGGAAGAATTCATAGAAATAAGGAAAAATTGTAGACATTTTGCAAAATAGAATATTTAAATTATCTTTATTTTTATGTGGCCCCTAAAACTTTGCCAAGATCATTTTGTAATTAGAAAACTAGTAAAAATTCAAGATCTATTCAATTCTCAGTTCTATATCTTCGTGAAACTCCTGGACTTTATTACTTTCCTAGTTTATGAGATCGTTTGATGATGTAATAGTACATTGACTTTTAATGAGTTTATACAACTCCATGAATTTTCATTATCTATCAAGCCTTTATTCTAATAAGCCTTTTTATGAATAAACTTCTTTGCACATATTTATAATTATTGCATTTAGCGACCGGATAATCATAAAATTATTGTGGTTCTGAGTTTCTTTACTGTAAAGATAAATGTCCTCAGAAGTAATGAAGAACTTGATTTTGCTTATGTATTTATTTTCAACTACTGTAGCAATTACAATAGTATAAAGGAATGATGTCATATAAAATAACCTAAATTATGTAGAATCTTAGGCATATCTAACTTTTTTATAGTTTTCATAAGCTATATTATTGATTAATGTTATTATTCAGAGGCTTGAATATTCAATGTTTAAAATGTTCTTGTTCATTTTTAAAGACAAAATTGTTTTATTGTTTTAAATAAGTTTAAATTAAATTATAAAAATATGTAGTTAAAGAGTGTTATAAAACTTCATTATGGTGCATCTTACAAGGGTACATGTGAAATTTACTAGGTGTAGAATATAAATGTCTTAACACAATAACTACGAAAATGCCGTGAAGGCTATGTTAACCAGTTTGATGAAAACATTTCAAATTGTATATAAAACCAGCACATTGTACCCCAGGATTGCATTAATGTACACAGCTATGATTTAATTTAAAAAACTCATTATGCATAATTTTATATACCATATAAAAATTTTGGCAACAAATCTATAAACTGAAATTTCTAGTCTACACATCTTTTTTGTGTCAAACTACACATCTAGTTTGACATCTTTTTTTGTGTGTGTGTATGATATGTGTGTATACATATATATAATACATAGTTAAACAACTGAAAACAGTATTTAAAATGAAGCAGTACCCTTACAGGATTGTTGTAACTGTGCAAATGGGTATCTAAATGAATAACATATTGTACCTAAAAGACATTTTAACAAAGATCCAGGGCATAAAATGAGTCTAATAAGTATTTTATATGCAATATCATTTATCTAGAAATTTACTAATTTTGACTTCTTTGAAAAATTATATTTTCTGCAATTCTACTTTCCTGGTATGTAAAATATAAATTAAGTACAGAGGGACAGCAAGTCTTTAATCTGGAAAACAAAATTTAAGAAAAACCCAAAACTTATTCCTTAAATTTAATCTGTTTTCTTTTTATAAGTAAGTTCCAGTTGTTTTCAATTAATTCAGGTATATTATCCCGAGCAAGGGTTCCATTGCCAAGGATATCTGATCAATCTGACCCTATGCCGGCAGAGTGGGGGAAACTGGACCCTCAAGCTGGAGTCTCTGTTCTTTAGATGTATATATCTCTATGAATTCCAGAAAATCCGGATTGTGTTTGCCTTTTTCATTTAATACTGGACCTTAGCCAATGTTTCCTCCTAATTAAGCCTTATGAGTAAGGAATACTGTAATTTCATATACTTGTTAAAAGAGTGAATGAAATAATATACACTCTACTTAATTTTTCTCAATTAAGGATACACATTGATTATGTGTCTAGTGGATCTTACCAACTTCTATATTTATACCTGTTTTTCAAGTAGGGTACATCCCAGTAGGAAACGCTTGGGCACCTATAGGCGATATTCCCACCCACACTTCAGGAACAGTGGGAAAAGGTTCTCTCTGCGTTCATGTTAGATCTGAACTCAGCTTGTAACAGGCGTCCAGGAAACCGCAGCCCTTCCTCAGGGTCTTCATAAGGTCTTTGTATTGCTCCATTTCAAGTAAATGTCAAGCATTTGGGAAACCTACATTCACATAAATTAGGAAAGCTGACTACTTTTCAAAGTAATTTGCTATTATCTTGCCTAAGCAACTTCCATTTGTGCAAATGGATATATAGGAACACATTTGTAGACATGCACGGACAATTAAAAACTCAAGGTATACATCTTTAAAACATCATTATGTATTAATAAAGGTAATTTTCCAATTAACAGGCTTTTTATTGTTCCTGTACATACAGTTCAGGCATGTATTATATTCTTTAATTTCAGAAGCTATTTCGAAGAAAATGGTTTGGGTTTTAATTATTCAATGAAACTGATGTACATATGAAAATACTTTTTCGTTAAAATTGCAAGTTTTATGTTTCGTTATAATCTTGTGCACTGTTACAGCTACGGTGCCATTATCACAATGTTGCATTGTTAATGCTATGTGATGTTTTAAATTTTTCTTGTAAAGGTACGGGGATGTTTATATTAATTTAATTAATATTAATTACCTTCATCAAAATTTGTTAACAGGAGAATTTCACTGTGGATTTGAAGATGGCAATATTTGTTTGTTCACCCAAGATGATACAGATAATTTTGACTGGACGAAACAAAGTACTGCAACAAGAAATACAAAATATACCCCGAACACAGGGCCTAATGCTGACCGCAGTGGCTCCAAAGAAGGTAGGGGGTGCAGAGTGTCGTGTTCACAGCAGTCAGAGTTTTACACATGCTGCTGATGTGAACTGTGAGAATATTCGTGTATAGTTGTGATGGTGGCTCACGCCTGTAATCCCAGCACTCTGAGAGGCTGAGGCAGGTAGATTGCTTGAGCTTAGGAGTTCAAGACCAGCCTGAGCAAGAGCAAACCCCCCACCTCTACTAAAAATTGAAAAGCTAGCCAGGCGTAGTGGTGCATGCCTGTAGTTCCAGCTCGGGAGGCTGAGGCAAAAGGATGGCTCAAGCCCAAGAGTTTGAAATTGCTGTGAGCTATGACACCATGGCACTCTACCCAGGGTGACAGAGTAAGAATCTGCCTCATAAAAAGAAAAAAAAAAAAGAGTATTCGTGTATATATTTGAAAATATGGAATAAAACATTACATTTTATGACAGTATTAATTATTTAGATATTTCCAACATTGTAGATATTTTTCCTTGGATATCCCTGATATATATACTTGGGAGTGGGGATTTTTTGATAATTCAAGTCTAATCTTCAGTTTTTTCTCTAATGTTTATATATCTTTACTTAGGCAGATAATTTACTCTTTATGTTACAGCCACTATTAGTTATACAGATACATAGGGATCTCATAAATGAGGCACAAGTCCTATCAGCCTTTGTATAGCAATCCTAAAACTTTCCAATGATTTGAAATTTCCGGGGCCTATTAATAATTGTGTTTAAGGCTTTGTCCTGTCTGTTTGAAGGTTTTTACATGTACATAGAGACATCGCGACCCAGACTGGAAGGCGAGAAAGCCCGACTGCTCAGCCCTGTCTTCAGCATCGCTCCCAAAAACCCTTACGGACCGACCAACACTGCGTACTGCTTCAGCTTCTTCTACCACATGTACGGACAGCACATAGGTGAGGCGGCGAGAGCTGCGGCCTGTGGGGAGGGGAGGCAGCTAAGGAAAGAGGGTCCTTAACTCTCAGCACGGAAACAGTGTTTGTCAAAGAATGCCATCACTGGCTTTTTAAATGATGCACCTGCACGTTGCAAAGTGAGATACTAAGAATTTTTCCCTATCTCCTAATTTCCCAAATTTAGGTCAGAACTTGAAATTTTAGAGCATTCCCCGTCTCCTCTTGGAGTGTAATTCAGGCAGACCATCAGCAATTAAGCCTCTGGGAGATCCTGTGGAGACGGCGTAACTTCATTTGTTTCTTTCCAAAGAAATTTGACTGACTAGTGACTCAGCACCTGTTCATCATGACGCAAAGGAGCCTTGTCCTCTAGTCGCAATGGCGGTTACTCGTAGCGCCAACCACATGTTTGGGACATTGGTGTGGCTTTGCTCTTCTTTCTAAAGCATGCGTGACACGCCTCGTACAGTTAAGGCTGGGCTAGGATCTGAAGACCAGACAGAGGTGAAGACTCATCCCCTGCCCTTAGAGACACACAGGAAGAGGCTGAGTAAACCCATGACTGTGCCAGATAGAGAACCACAGACCCTGAGAACAGACCTGGCAAATCCCTGTGTGTGTGGCGGGGGGTGGGGGGTCATGCAAGTTTATAGTTCTTTCTATGCAATTCTAAAATTCAGAAGACTGAACACCAAATTTTTTAATATTTCATTATTTGGCAGTATATGTTAGCCTGATTTAATGACCTGAATGGATACAAATAATTTTATAGTCAATTTATACTGTTTGCACCATTTGCAGCAAAAATATCACTGGATTCTGCTCCAGCGCATATCATGTAATATACCAGAGATATATCATTACCTTTCTAGCTGAAGACAAAATTGTGAACAGTGAAGCACGTCTGCCCCACAGAGGTTAGGCAGGGACCTAAGCGGGAGTCTGTATCTGCTTAAGGAATGAGGCAGATGCTTCCAAACCAAGGGAAACATTTCTCCTGGGCTCACAGAGGGCTGTGTGTTCTCCAGGAGGAGATTAGTACAGACAGGATTAAGGCACTGGGAATGAGTAAGTAAAATATAGGAAGTTAGGATGATAGTAATGCATGTATATACATTAATTTAAAAAATAATATATGTTGATATAAACTAAAAAATATTAGACACATAACATATAACAGCTACTGTATTAGGTAGACTAAGAAATGCTCTTAATATACTTGTCAAAGTGAGACTCCTTTACAGTAAAACTGAACTTCAAAACATTTATACAAGTTGCCATTACTGGCTGTGCTGGAATTAAAATTTATAGCCAACACGATCAACCTTCATTCTTCACAGGAGAGCAAAAGACAGGTGCCTTCAACACAGAGTCAGGAGATCTGGGCTGGCACTTGGCTATAGCACTTAGAGACCACTTTGAATGTCTGTATCTTAATTTTCTAATCTGTAAAATAGGAATAACAGTGCCTATGTCAGAAAACTGTAGTTTAAGTTAAAGGAGATAACATAACAAAATATCTTCTATCAGATGGCAGGCGCTCATCATCTTGGATTCTCTTGAATCTCCAGTAGCTACAATAATAAAGTAGTAGCTGCCAGTTAGAGAATACTCGTCAGGGACCAGGACACGTCCTGGGTTATTTCTCTTACTCTTCACAATGAAAATGTGTTCTCATTCAAACTGAAATAACTGAAATGCAAAGAATTTAAATTACTCAACCCACCCTGTGGCTAATAAGAAGTGAAACCATCATCCAAGTGAAGCCCTAGTCCACATCTAGGGAGCTGAGCACAAAGCCTGTTCAACCACAGTGCAGGAAGATGGTGTGGGGCGGGGGGAGCATGATGAGAGCTCACCTAAGGACGTGGCACTTCTTTAGTAGACAGGGTAAAGTATGACACATTTTGTGCAAACAAAAAACATAACAAGATCTTTGATTTAGGAAAATAAAGATTGTGAGAGTGGGTGAAATTATTGCAAAACAGATTCTGACCTGGAATAGCCCTTAAAAGGCAATGAGAACCCTCAGGATTTCTCCACCACTTAAACCATGAAAGAAACAAGTCTTCGCATGGCTGCTGAACTGTTTTGCTTATCATGAGATTATGAACTCTTGGTGATACAAAAGTAGCATTAGCTCAGCTCTAATTCTTAGTTGTACATGTCTATTTTAGTCTCTATTTTTAACATATTTCATGGAATTTTTCTTCATTCAATTTACCTTGGAACAGGTGTGTTTATTCATTTTTAAATAAGTAATTCTAGAACCAATATTTTGAATCGCTTGAAGATATAACATATATATTTTATTATTTATGAGATTGGCTCTTTTAAGACTTCCTTTCAAAGTTTCTGCATATATATACTGTGTCCCAGGATAATTTTAATATACTTTTACAATTATTACATGGTCGATGGATATACAGGTGACTTTCTACTGACTTTTCGGTGATTGTTTCAGGTGTGTAGTTGGTAAGGACGGTTCTCTATTTCTTGGTAAACATTTAACATTTTGACCCGTGTGCAAACTCTTAGCTTCATCAGGTGGCTGAAGGTTGCAGGTTGGGTATCAGGGTTTGTTCTGTTACTCTAGTCCCTCTCCACGGGGCACAGCCATTCTGCTGAATAAAATGTAGGTTAAAAATGCCTGTTGCAGACATTGAATAATCAATTACAACTTGACAATGTGCTTTGTTAGGGAGATCACCCCGTAGTTAAAACCTTCCCTCTTTGTGTATTATTCTCAGAGCCTCATTCACCTGTACATCCAGGAGTCATTTATAGTCACTGGTTTTCCAAATTTCATTCTAAGTTTTATTCATTCCTTGGGACATATTGAAAACTGACTTGTACTGTGTTTCTCATAGACTAATTGCTTTTATTACTTCTTGGATAATGCTAAATAAATTATAGTTTTAACTGTGACTGAAGGACAGTAGATCATTGAGAAGAGTCATAATTAATGTAATTAATATAAAAGTGAATGGCACATTAATTAGAAGAGAGATTCCTCTTTGAAATATAGTCAGATATGTTACCTTACTTACCTATTGCTGCATCACAAATTTCCCACAAATACTTGGGCTTAAAACCAGCAACCTTTATTTTGTTGCAGTTTCTGTGGTTAGGAATATGGGTGAGGCTGAGATAGGTGCCTGTGTCTTGAGGCCTCTCAGGAGGTTGTAGTCAAGTGTCCAGATAGGTTTCTAGTATAATGTGAAGACTCGGCTTGGACAGAACATAATTCTAAGCCCACTCCCTTGGTTTCTGGCAGGGTTCCGTCCCCGTTGTTGGATCATAGATATTGATATGCTTTCTGGCTGTTGATCATAGGTCTCCCCCAATTTCTTACCATGTGGACCTCTGTACGGGGCTGTCTCCTGACATGGTACAGGCTTCCTTCAGATAAGTAACCCAGGGAAAAGGGATTGAACACATACCCGGACTGTCTCTGAAGTGACATCCTGTAACTGCATCCTCATCCCATTAACGATGACTGAGTTGATAATTCCAGCCTGTATTCAAGGAGAGAAAATAAGATGACACTGTTAAAACTAAGAGGTTGAGACTGTGTGGAGGGTATTCAGAGGTGGTCTGCCTCCTGGGTACAATTTCTACTTAGTTAAATGTCTCTTCAAAACTGATCGAAGGAAAAAAACATGCTTCCAGATGAAAGCTATAATGTGTTCATTCTTAACAATATATTCGCATGTAAATGATAGTATATCCAGCTATTGATAAATATAAGATTATTTCAGTATTCCTGTGACGACTAATAGGCATTTTTAACTCATAATATATCAGCTGAATTTCTAATGTTCTTGCAAAGAAATTGAATCTCATATGAGGACACTAGATAGGACAAATGCTTATTAAAACCCAGTGAGATATATTCTTCATTTATTTCTAAAAATGAAGATTGAGTGAGATATAAGGATCATATCATACCAGGAAATTGAAGGTAAAAATACAAAAGAGATTTATGAATACATTCATTTACTTAGCAAGAGTGGTCCAGATACACCCCCTAAAAGTGCATTTCACTGTGGAGCCAAGGGGGGCAGGATCAGGAACAGGAGTCTGTTAGTGAGGAACCATGAGAGCCAGAAGGGACTGGGAAGGCAGAGAGCCGTGGGACTGTGGAAGGGTTATACACAAGCTGATGGAAAGGGCAAGTTTAGAGACACAAAAACCATAGAGAAGCAAGTTTGATGAGGAGATGGGGGTTAGAGCCCTGGTCAGGGAATTAGCCTGGAGCTAATGTCACTTCCAGTGAGATGGGAAAAAGTACTCAGGTAGGAAGGTGGCTTCTGCTACACTCCCAGGTGCAGGGTTGCTATACACCAATAGGAAGGTTGCCTTCCCACGGTCTCTATTTCTTCTGCAAAATAAATAGAGAGATACATCTTCAAAGGCTGTTTAGCCTCAGGGAGTGATACAGGGAGCACAAACCAGCAGCCTGTAGGGCCAGCTGGAGAGGTTGGAGATGAGGCCGTTGTTTCTCAGGGTTCCAAAATGCCTTTTAGGAAACAGTGTTCAGCTTGAGTCCCCCCCATTGCCCGTGTATAGTATGTTCAGCCTGCTGATTTCCTGCTGCCTCTTTGGTCCATAGTTTCCAGGGCCAGAATCATCCCGTAAAACCAGTAACTGAGGGCTTCAGGGCTGAGTGCCGTTCTGACTTCTCCCTGGGTTAGTAGCTCCATAGTCCATTATATTCCTCCTTGGAAGTTCTCAAATCAAGCTCCAGTAGGGTGCCTGAGACCTCATCACAGGTTCTATCCTTTGTTCTTCTGAATTGAATGTTTGGGGGGAGCAAACAACGTCCATTCCCATGACATGGTGCCCTGCCTGTTGGTATTTGAGTGCCAGTAAATATTTATTAAATAAATGGACATGCTTGAAATTATGTTCCAACCCTCTAGTAAAACTATGTGTAATTTCTAGTGCATTCACCTTTCGAACCACCAGCTACCTCTAATAGTTTATCCTATTTAATTCTTCATCAATGATGGTTTCTTTGACAATGTGTAGTAAAAGGTAGAATATTTAAGGAAAATGAATGATAAAACTTACTGAGAAAGGCTGGTGTTTCCAAATAGACAAGTCTCATTTCGGTGTAATAAAGAGACAGTATCATTTCATCAATTAAAGTAATGGCAATCAAATGAGGTAACAGCACCCAGTTAACCCAGTGTAACAAGCCTTTAAAACAAACTTCACTGAAAATCAGCATTTATAGGGATGGATATTTTTTATCTTTACATTATTTCTATTCTAAAGGATGAAATGCACAGGCTGCGTTTAGGGGCATTTAGGGTTCCATGGTGTGTAAAACAAAGTATGCTAAAGATTTCTTTTCCATCAATTGTTTGTCATCTGTTTGAATTGAAAAGTCAGAGAGTGATATATATCAAAATATACGGCAGGCCATGTACTCCCTGGTGGGTGACCAGGGAGCGAACACTGAAGGCAACAGGGCTCCAGTAAAAGTCTCAGTGAAAGAGGGAAAGTCAAAAGCATCCTCCAGAAGAGGAAAATAAATAGGAAGCAGAAAGCAAAGTTTAGACAATGTGAGGAAGAGCCAGAGCCGCAGTGGGACAAGGGTAATGCCTACGAGGGGTAGAATCTAAGCAGGGAAAGTCTACATAAAGGACCTGACATGCAGCAGAGCAATAAAACCCCGATGGAGGCTGTATTTCAGGAAAGTCTATTTGACACTAAAGTACAGATAGATACAACTGGACACCAGACACTATGGCAAGGCTCAAAGAAAATAAACTGACATTTTTAATTCAAGATGTCATCACAATTATATGTTGAAAATATTACACCAGTGGATGCACGCAGCTGTTTCTATTCAAGCAGAAAATGATTTTACAATTCTCTTCTTGAACGTGTGTATAAAAGAAATGATGCTGAATACTCTACCAATATACATGGATCTTGCCAGAGCTACCTGGGTTCTGACACATCTTCATCTTTCATGAAATGTGAAGCTCAGTAAGTTGCGTTACTGATGACAATAAAAACGTGATTTAAACAGATAGACTCTCCACGTCTTAAACCAACTCACAAATTAATTCATGTGAACCTGGCAATTTCAATCATATTCTGAAAATATGTATGCACATTTGAGGACATACACTAGATGTCCTAAATTTAGATAAATTATTTATCTAAAACAGGCATCCTCAAACTACAGCCTGCAGGCCACATGCAGCCTGCCCAGGACATTTCTCCGGCCCCCCAGGTGTTTTTGCCGCCGCTGCCTGTCCTGCTTAGCTGCTGTCTGTCCTTTTAAACTATAGTCCGACCCTCCAACAGTCTGAGACAGTGAACTGGCCCCCTGTTTTAAAAAGTTTAAGGACCCCTGATCTAAAATATATGATCCATATTTATAGTAAAAGAATTAAAGGGGAAAGTATGTTAAGACCTTAATAAAAAAAGAAAGCTAGGTAATAGTAATGATAAACCTTATTTATGTGAATTACAATCCATGTATTAATTCATATGAAAGAATATTAAAATAAAAATCATGCTTTTCTATAATGCCATAAGTAACCCCAAAGTTTTGGCCGTTACTCTAAGAGCACTTAGCCAACACTTAGCTTAGCGTTTTTGCCTACCTAAGAATAAGAGATAAGCAAAGTCTCTTAGCTTCGGCACCTGACTCCTGAGGGAAGGGTGATCAGGAGAGAAGAATTAGGGGAACCAGGGGAAAAAGAAGACAGTTGGAGTTTTGCTGAGCAGCTTCAAACTTGGGTCACGGAACTAAATAGCATCTGAAAATCCTTGGGGATGATTAAACTCATAAACTTTGGCATCTAGTGCCTACTAAAGCACAAACAGTGTTCTGATGATTTAAAATTACTTTCAAGTGGTATTAACACAATCCATCATATTTACTTTGGATTTTTTTAACTGTAACGCTATAATAATGTGCTGAGTCAGCATTGCTGAATCTACGTTCTCTTGAATAGCTGTATTCTATCTATTTCACAAGTGCTCTGTTGTCCAAGATGACCTGAAACAACTTTTAATATTTTTTGGCACTGGAATCTCTTTTATAAACATAAGAACTGGACACATGCTTGGGAGAAAAGTTTCAAAGTCATTTGTCTATTTAAAATTGCTTTAATTCTCACCTTTAAAATATGCCAGTGAATAAGTAATTAATATTTATTGATTGGGATAATTATATAATTATAACTATGTTCATAATAAGACATTTAAATTATAATACATTTGAAAGATTTGTTCAGTCAATTATACTTCTAGTGTCATTTTAAAAATAAAAGAAATAATATTTGCCTTTTAACATGTAATCTAGCCAAATTTGAATTCTGCTCATGTAGTCTATTTGAAATCCTAATTAGAATTCTGGGTAATTCAGACCTGGCTTCTTTTGATCCAGGCAAAATATTTTTCACTTATTACGTATTTGGAATACATAAGATGAAAAAAATCAAGTTTGAATTTATATTACATATGTAAAAAAAGTTAAGTAAGAAATGTCACAGGTAACATGATCACAAGCAATGTAGATTTCCTGAGAATCTATTTAATACTAATACAATATCCTGCTATTATTGATATAATAATGGTGATAAATCATATATAAATAATAATTATTACTTTAAGTAAATTCTAAAAGACATCTAGTATGAACTATTTTGTTAACAATTACAACTAGTGGTTTTAAAAATGTATTATTTTATTAATATTTAACAAAAAATATTTACTTATTTATAATAATAGGATCAATTTCCTGTCAATTGAATCAAAAGCAAAGGTCTTGCTACCCAAGGAAAATAAAATGGAACAAAGACGCCCTAATCATGATTTGGTAAAAAATGACCCAGGGTTACTTCCCATTAAGAATGAATCAAGAGGCTGGGCATAGTGGCTCACACCTGTAATCCTAGCACTGTGGGAGGCTGAGGCTGGTGGATTGCTTAAGCTCAGGAGTTAAAGACCAGCCTGAGCAAGAGTGAGGCCCCATCTTTACTAAAAATAGAAAATAGAAAAACTATCCAGGTGTCGTGGTGGTTGCCTGTAGTCCCAGCTACTCAGAAAGCTGAGGCAAGAGGATCACTTAGCCCCAAGAGTTTGAGGTTGCTGTGAGCTGTGATGAGGACACAGCACTGAATCCAAGGTGGCAGAGTGAGACTCTGTCTCAAAAAAAAAAAAAAAAAATTGAATGAAGAAGAAAGAAAATAGAAAAGAGAAGAAAACAAATAAGACTCCCACGAACATTTTACCGAATGAATAAAAAGAAGACAGCATGGTGCCCAGTAGAAGAAGATACTGTTGAAAAAGACGGACTTGAGGTGAAATGTAACTGGTGCACTCTGAGTTTATATGTCAAATTAAGGACACGAGCATCTGAATTTTATGAAACAATGAAAGAAGATGGAACAGAACACAAAGAAAACGAAAGAACTGGATGAAAGAGATCAGCAAAGGATGTAGCATTATAAATTGTGCCACAGTGGCATAGTGATGACATTAGAAAGAAAAGAACAGAATCTATCAAGTGAAAAATAGCATCAGTGCTGTGGAGGACAAGTTTGAGATTATTTCTATACACTGAAGGAGAAAAAGAAGATAATAGATTGAAGTAAAATGCAAAAATGTTACGCTGAAATAAAAAACCACAAAAGAAAATTAGAGAAAATACTAGAAATACAATACTAGAAAATTCAGTCAAGCATAAAAGAATAGTAGTCTATTATCAAGTAAAATTTATTCATGTAATGTGATTCTAGTTCAGTATCATGGGATGTGTTAGATCTATCACGTAATTAAGAAAATTGAGAAATATTGAATATCTTTATAGATAATAAATCTATAAAGTACTGATTATATGTGAGACATAATATATAACTTACCTTCTTTAATTTTCACAAAATGATACTAATTATCATAATTTACCTGACAGGGAAACTGAGGCAAAGAGAGTTTTTTTTTTTTAAGGGATCAAGCCAAAATCATACAGGTGTGATATGAAAAATATGAGGTATTTTTGCTTAAAAAGTGGTGCTTATATTTAGGCACTTATATTTATAATATCCTTATGTGTGGTTTTGTGTACAAAAATTAAATTGCTCTAAAAATTTGAAATCTAAACTATTTTGTATCATATACAGTGTACAACTAGGTAATTTTTTTTTTTTTTGCAGTTTTTGGCCGGGGCTGGGTTTGAACCCGCCACTTCTGGCATATGGGGCTGGCGCCCTACTCCTCTGAGCCACAGGCACCACCCTAACTAGGCAAAAATATTTTTTAAAAAATTGAGGTAAAATACACAAAAATATTAAGGAGGCTATCTCTGACTGATTTCATGACAATTTTTATATCATTTTCCTGCTCTTCAATATTTAAGTACAATGTTCATAAATATATTATGTAGAAGACATATATTTTCATTTTAAACTATATATAAACATATTACTAATAATTTATATTTATTTATATTTATATAATTACAAAATCAAAATAAATCATGAAGACATGCATTAGTAAATAGTACCAATTAAATCCTCCTGTCCTAAACAATTATAAAAACATATTAAATGACTGTTTATAGAAAATAGTGAGGTTTTAGTGATGTTAAAGGGAAGGCACCTCATCAACCCCCTGGCAACATAAAGAAAACCAGGGAGGCTCTCCCTTAGGAATTAAAATCACAGCCAGTAGAAAGTTCTTTTCTAGACCGTTCCTTAAAAAGCTTAAATGTAAACCCCAAAAAGATCCATGGGCAAGACCGCTTTAGGGATTATTTTCTTAAAGTTAGAGAATCTAGGGCAACAATTTGGGCTCTACATAGATTTGAATTAGTAGTGTAAAACCAAGCCCATAAAAGTTAAGCATGATGAGTCCATCATGGAACAGTCTGCCACATCAAGGGCTACGACCTCTGAGAAAGACTACACATTTAGAGAATAATGTCATTTTCACAATGCCCACTATTCACTGAAAGTCACCAGATTTACAGAGAAATGGGGAATGTGATCCATAGCCTTAAAAAATTAAACATCAGTCCATAGAAACCAAAACTAAGAGCACTAGACTTAGTGGACAGAGGCATCAAAAAGGTATTATAAGTGTGTTCAATAAAGAGAGAATATACGAAAAGAATAAAAGAAAATATAGTCTTAATGAATGAGTAGATAGTAAAGTTCAGCAGAGAATGAGAAACTATACAAAAGGATAAGATAAGGAAAATTGTACTACAAAGTATAATAAATGAAATTTAAACACTCACTGGATGGCCTTAACAAAACACTCACGATGGCAGAAAAACATAGTCAGTGAACTTGAGGACAGACACAGTTTTCTGATCTGAGAGAAAAGGGAAAATACTGAAGAAAGATGAAGGAGACGCACAATGACCTATAGAAGAATATCAAATTCCATTAAGAGTGTCTATGTGGGCTCGGTGCCTGTGGCTCAATTGGCTAAGGCACCAGCCACGTACACCTAAGGTGGCGGGTTCGAATCCCCAGCCCGGACCCGCCAAACAACAATGATGGCTGCAACCAAAAAAAAAAAAAAAAAGGCCGGGCGTTGTGGCGGGCGCCTGTGGTCCCAGCTACTTGGGAGGCTGAGGCAGGAGACTCACTTGAGCCCAGGAGTTGGAGGTTGCTATGAGCTGTGATGCCATGGCACTCTACCCAGGGGGATAGCTTGAGGCTCCGT
>CAUYQV010054533.1:0-18855 GCA_963574575.1 Galagoides demidoff
GTTTCAGTGTATTGTAATCCTTGATCATTTTATCTTTGAAATCATTGAATTCCTGGGACAGCTTTTGAATGATTTGAAATTCTAGCTCCCTCTTTTCCTCCAACCTGTTGATCTTACTCCCTATCCAGATTCTGAACTCAATTCTGACATTTTAGATATCTGTTTATTTAGTGGGTCTTCCGTTGTGTCTACCCCATCCTTCTTTGGGGGAGTTAATCTACTCTGGTTATTCTGGTTGCCAGAGTTTTTCGGCTGATTCTGTCCCATGTTGAATTTTCACCTTTTGGAAACCATCCCTATAACTGTTCTGCCAGTGGCTGCTTCTAGTTTTCTCCTGGGCACAACCCGGCAGGACCCCCAGAGGTGGAGCCAGCACTCGGGGTGATGCAGCCCACCCCTGCAGGAGTCAGTGTCGCCATCAAGGCCCTGAGAGGCAGGCGCAACCTGTCCCTGCGGAGGACAGTTGTCCTTACTGGCGACCAAAGCCCCAGAAGCAGATGCGCGTCTCGCGGAATGGCACGACCCTCCCAGGCAGGAGCTCCTGGTGACCGCAAGCTGGCAAGGCCCCAGGAGGTGGGTGTGTGTCTGCGCGACCTGCCCCTGCAGAAGTCAGCTGCCCTCACAGGCTGCCAAGCCCCAGAGCAGGGCGTGCCACTGGCGGGATGGCGCGACCCTCCCCGGCAGGAGCTCCTGACAACTGCCAGCCGACAAGACCCTGGGAGGGGGGCGCAAGACTGTGTGACCCGCCCAGCAGAAGTCAGTTCCCCTCGCTGGCCACCAAAGCCCTGGAGGCTGTCATGCAACTGGCAGGACTGCACGACCCTCTCAGGCAGGAGCTGGTGGTGATCCAGGGCCAGGAGGCCCCAGGTTGAGCGCGGCTGCTCAACCTGCTCCAGCAGAAGTCAACTGCCCCCACCTGCCGCCAAAGCCCTGGAGGCAGACAAGCAGCTGGCGGGACTGCGTGACCCTCCCCTGCAGGAGTCAATGGCAGCCAAGGGCCAGAAGGGCTCTGGGAGGCAGGCATGGCTCAGTGACCCAACCCAGCAGATGTTGTCAATCACTGTCAAGGGCCCACCGGAGACCCGGAGGCGGACGCCTGGTGGGGTGTGTAGCCCTCCCTGTCTGGTGTCAATCCTGGTCACGGGCACCTAGGCCTCAGGAAGTGCAGATAGTAGCTGGAGAGACAGCTGAGTGCAGAATGCGCTGACTGAGGGGGATCCCTCTGCACGCAGAAAGCGTGGATGAAGCAGTTCTCCTAGTGAAGGACTGGGACAGGGGCTTGATCTAGAAAGGGTGGGTGGATGCTGTTATTGGGGCTCCTCTCCCTATATCAGCCGGCAAGGGGAGGAAGAGTGTCCTGGAAACTCAAAATGGCAGTGCGAACGCCAGTTCCACTTTTCTGCCTGGGGGAGGGTGATCTGAGTCTCAACTGGGTTCCTCCAGGGTAGTAAACTTCCCTGTTGGCAGCTCTCACTCGTGGAGTGAGAGAATAGGTCCTCAGTTTATCCGTGGCCTGTAGGAGACTCAGAGAGCAGTTGAAGAGGAAACAAAGGAAAAGCACACCTTTCCTGGGGGAGGGGATGGGCGCTATTCCTTTGGGGAGATTTATGTACCTGTGGGTTGTCCTCTAGGAGTCTCCGCCTGTCTCGGAAGAGGTGTCCTGCCAGTATCACTCTTCTCTCTCAGCTGGGCTCCCAGTTTTCGACTGTGTTGGGGGTTTCTCCAGACTTTATCCTTTCCTCTGAACAGGAGCTTCTGTCGTGTCGGCCATCTTGACCCCTCCCTTCTGCGTCTCTTTTATTTTTAATTTAGCTATCTTTGTGTGAGCATCTTGGAAAGATGCGATTTATCTCTGTTTGTTCTCTGTAATACAGCATTCTCCAGCCTTCCTGGTTTGCAGCTCAGGTTGCTCAAGAATGTCATGCAAATGGTGTTGCCTATTAAATGATCTTCCCCTTTTCGGAGGATGCCATCTTTCATCATCGGAGGTTTCTAAACACATTTCAGTCCTGTGTGGCATGGTGGTTAAGAACATGGAGTCAGGAGTCACAGGGCCACTTGCTTGCTGTGCCCTCCCGAAGTCACATAGCTGCTGTGTGACTCGGAATCCTATTATGTAACATGGACTTAACTGGACTGACTTGTGGGTTGTTACCAAGTCTATGGGTTGATTCATGAAAAGGACTGATAGGTATCCTTAGCTTTATTTTATTATTCTTGAATAATGTGATGGTTTTTTTATTCAGGTATCTACTCATGGCTGAGAGTCCTTGGATGTTTTTATTGCTTGTGTGTTTTCAGAGAGAGCTTCAGTCTCTCACCCTGGATAGAGTGCTGTGAGATCATAGCTTACAGCAACCTCAAACTCTTGGGCTCAAGTCATCCTATTGCCTCAGCCTCCCAAGTAGCTGGGACGACAGGCACCCAGCACAATGCCCAGCTAGTTTTTCTATTTTTAGTAGACACAGGGTCTCACACTTGCTCAGGCTGGTCTCGACCTCCTGAGCTCAAGGAATCTACCTGCCGTGGCCTCCCACAGTGCTAGGATCCCTGGGTGTTTTGAGATGATCATCTGTATGGCAGTCATCTTTGTCTAAAAACTGAACTTTATTTCTATTATGCCTTGTGCCCAAGTCCTTAATTCTTGTCCTTGTCCTTCACAGTCCTTTATTTTTTTTTTTTTAAAGTCGGCTCAGTTTTATTGAGGTGCTTACTGCCCTTCCTTGACATCAGTGTCACAACTTCTAATCACCCATCACGCATCTTTTCAGCACGTTCATCCTGAGCACCGGCTGTTGTATCAAGGAGCATGTGTGCTGTGTGTTATAAGTGGGTGAGATGAGCTTCTTTCCTTCAGAGAGTGCAGTCTCCACCAGCACATGTACGGGGACCCACGACCTTGTGTGAGGACACCAAGGTAGGAGGCGGCTGAGAGAAGAGCTCAGTCACTTCCCGTCAGAGGACAGGCTGCCGTGAAGGAAGATGCCTGGCTGAGAAGGTGCCGGGGGTGTAGGAACGGGAACTCTAGAGCAGGGCTTGTGCCCCTGGGCTGCCATCCTTCTGGGCCGCATCGTTCTCTGCTGTGGCGGGCTGTCTGTGAATGGTATGAGGGCTACGGTGTGCCTGTATGCTATACCAGATTCTGTAATACACACACAATGTGCCAGACAAAAATGTTTTCTGGTATTGCCAGTGTCTTGTAGGGGACGAAACTGGCCTTGCTTGGGACCAAGAGCAGAATGAGCACAGTCACCCTGTGGGAAAGCAGGCATGTGCTTGGGACATGGCCCAGTAGAGGCAGCCTGGGTGTAGAACAGGGTCCTGCCAGTGTGGAAGGGCCTGTTGAACAGGGTCCCACAGGTGAGGAAGGGCCTGTGGAACAGGGTCCCGCAGATGTGGAAGGGCCTGTGGAACAGGGTCCCACAGGTGTGGAAGGTGGTGTGGAACAGGGTCCCGCAGGTGTGGAAGGGCCTGTGGATCAGGGTACCGCAGACATGGAAGGGCCTGTAGAACAGGGTCCCGCAGCTGTGGAATAGGGTCCCACAGGCGTGGAAGGCTGTGCTGGGTGAAGGCTGGCTGGGCCTGTGGCCCTCCACTGCCTGGAGGAGGTGAGCAATTAGTTGGCCACCATGGTGGGCCAGCAAAGTTGCAGTGTTGGTTCTATGTGTATCACGCTGTGTGTGCAAATCTTCGGACTGTTGCTCCCAGAACACCAGCTGCTGTCCTTATCATGGTTACCATCAAGCATGTCAGTAAGGGAGAGAGGGAGAAAAGGGCCTTGGGGGGTTGTAACGGGTAGGATCAGAGCAGTAGCAACGAGAAAAGATGGACAGGTGGCAGAGATGCAGAGAGAAGGTGAGGCCAGGCTTCTGGGAGGACATGGGGCCTACTTAGTGATGCTGTGTGTATACAGAAGTCGCCTAGTATCAGCAGGCAGTTGGTTCCAGGACCCCTCCCCCTCCCCACCCTCCGCAATACTAAAATCCACAGATACTCAAGTCCTTAATGAAAAACGGCATCGTGTAAGTTCACCTGACCTGTTCACATCATCCTGTGTACTTTAAATCATTTCTAAATTATTTATGATACCTAATACAAGCTAAGTGTTATGTTTGTTATAGCTATATTTTATTTGTATTATTTTTGACTGTTGTATTGTTTTGGAATGTTTTTATTTTACTTATTTAAGAGACTGGGTTTCACTTTGTCATCCAAGCTGGAGTGACATCACCATAGCTCACTGCAACCTCACACTCCTGGACTCAAGCGATCTTCCTTTGCCAGCCTCCCAGGTAGCTGGGACTACAGGTGTGCACCACCATGCCTAATTAATTTTTTTTTTTTTATGTTTTGTATAGACAGGGTCTTGCTATTTTGCCCAGGCTGGTCTTGAACTCTGGGCCTTAAGCAGTCCTCCTACCTCAGCCTCTCAAAATGCTGGGACTGGGCAGGGCCTGTGGCTCAGTGGGTAAGGTGCTGGCCTCAAATACTGAGGGTGGCAGGTTCAAACCCAGCCCCAACTGAACTGCAAAAAAAAAAAAAAAATAGCCAGCATTGTGGCGGGCACCTGTAGTACCAGCTACTCGGGAGGCTGAGGCAAGAGAATTGCCTAAGCCCAGGAATTGGGGTTTGCTGTGAGCTATGACACCACTGTACTCTGCCAAGGGCAAGAAAGTGAGACTCTGTGTCTACAAAAAAAAAGAAAAGAAAAGCTCAAAATGCTGGAACTAGAGGTATGAGCCACCATGCCCAGCTTTTTAGTTTTTTGTTACTTTTTTTCCCCAGATAGGTTTGACCTGAGATTGCTTAAGTCTGAGCATGGAGAACCTGAAGGTTCAGAGGGCTGGCTATATGTAAAATCAGATCAGCCTATGTTTCTTGGAGAAAAGCAGACAGTATGAGCCATATGGTTTCTGGTGTAGCTACTCAACTCATAATGTAGTGGGAAAATAGTGGGAAAATGTGTCTCAATAAAACTTTATTTATAAACAGGCTGTGGACCAGACTCAGGAGGTCCAAGGGTCTCAATTTGCCAGCCTTGATGTGGGCAATTTAAAAATAAACACCCCATGCCTGTTGGCTTTGGATAGCAGTCAGTATTCCTTGTATATATATCTGTTAAATACTTAATAAAAACTCTGGCTTTCATGACACACATTGGTGCCCTTGGTATTTGTTTCCGCTGAAGGTGCAAAACCAACCCCACAGCTGCCAGCATATTAAATGTCTGCTTTTCTCTGCCAAATAAGCAGAATTTCTACAGGCCAGTGAGTGACAATTTAGCAGGTTTTGCTGATGAATCAAACCAATGTTAACTGGGCATAATGGTTCACTGTATAACTCTAATGACTTGTGAAGCCATTTGGGTGAGGTATAGCTTAGCAGTGTCAGGATCGCAAGAAACACAAAGTATGTATTTGGTTTCTTTTAAATCTACTTTACGGCCTATCTGGGTGAGACAAATTCATGTACAGAGTTTTTCCTCTTCTTGGACACTGTAACACCTTCCACTCCAAATGGACAGGACTTTGCTTCAAGATCCTACCATCCTTTATGAGATATGGTCCTTATTTTAAGCCTGAGTTTATCATAATTATTCACTTTCTTTCTCCTTGGGGATACTTTTACCTCATCTGATAATGCTGTTTGGTTGTGTTTTATCTCAAGTCTGATCAGTTGCATGTAGAGAGAGACTTGCTTTGCTATAGCAGCAGCCCAGAATTGGGCAGAAATGTGAGGAGAGGAGAGCTGGGGATAGTGGCTTTTTTAGGTTATCAGTCCCCCTGGGTCCCTGGTCCTTGCTGGTAGCAGGGTTCATTGGACAATATCTGGAGACATTGTTGGCAGTCACAGTGGGAGTAAGCTCCTGGAATTTAGTGGGTGGCCCCTATAATGCATGGGACAGCCTCCACCCAGCAAAGAATGATTCTGAATGATCCCTCCCATTTGGGAAGTCATACTACTGCTGAGCAACGCTGCCATCAAGGCATTTATCAAGGTCCAGGCACAGGGGCTCATGCCTCTAATCCCAGCACTCTGGGAGGTCAAAGCGGGAGGATCCTTTGAGCTCATGAGTTTGAGACCAGCCTGAACTAGAGTGAGACCCTGTTTCTACTAAAAAAGAAAAATGAGCCAGCTGTGATGGTGGGTGCCTGTAGTCCCAGCTACTTAGGAGGCTGAGGCAGGAAGATTGCTTGAACCTGGGAGATTGAGGTTGCTGTGACCTGAGCTGATGCCATGGCATTCTAGCCTGGGTAACAGAGTGATACTACATCTCAAGAAAAAGGAAAGAAAAGAAATAGGGCACACTCAAACTTCGGGTTCAAATGGGCTTTGCACCCTGTTTTTGCATGTTGCCTGAGCTACACCCACAGCAGGCTGCTCACAGCTGCAGGTGGTCTGGATGGAGTAGAGTCTGTCCACCTAGAGAACTCAAGAATGTTGGTTCCTGTGTCTGCAGGGCTTGGAGTCACAAAGTGTAGGGTTCTTATTCTAGTACAGTTTATGAACCTTGGGCACGTTTCCTGATTTCTCCAGTATTTATTCCTCTTATGTGTGAATCGGAAACACTGCTGGCTCTTACTAGGTGCTGAGGCGGTTGAGATAGTGAACGCACAGGGTCAGAGGTGCTCGAAGGTGGCGTAGTCAGAGCCAGCTCTGTGGATCTTAATGTGCCTGTGAGTACCCGTTCTGTGTTCTGGTGGTGCTTGAGGCGATGAAGGAGTGACCGAATGAATAAAACATGCCAAGGCTTGACTTCTCTTCCACAAGCGCTCCATCGTCACTGAGATGCATCTGTCAGGAGCCCTCGTGGGCACTTACCACTGTGCCCCAACATTCAGGAAATGTTTCCAGTGGACCTTTCATGGTAGCTGAGGGTGGGAGCCCACAGCCCAGGCTTGGATCTCAGCTCCACCATTACGAGCTGAGAACACAGTGCTGACACTTTAAAAAGATCTATGGACCTAATCCAAAAAGGGAGATAGAGAGAGTCCCAAACTTTGGGAGCATTGGGGGGGATCCCACACCATGGGCAGCATCTAAGGAAGACTCCAAGCTATGGGGATCACACAGGAGGATCCCACGCCATGGGGAGCATCAGAGAGGGTCTCACACCATGGGGAGCACCGAGGAGGATCCCACACCATGAGGAGCATTGGGAAGGATCCCACACCATGGGGAGCATTGGGGGAGGGTCCCACACCATGGGGAGGACCGTGTAGGATCCCACACCATGGGGAGGATCAGGGAGGATCCTACACCATGGGGAGGACTGGGTAGGATCCCACACCATGGGGAGCATTGGGGAGGGTCCCACACCATGGGGAGGATCAGGGAGGATCCCATGCTATGGGGCATCGAACCTATATTCTAGTGTGGTCCTGCTGCATCCCTTGACCAGGATTTTTCTCAACCATACCTTGCTGGGAACCTGAGCAATGATACCCTAGAACAGCAGTTCTCAACCTGTGGGTTGTGACCCCTTTGTAGCTGTGAAAATACATTGCAGCATTAGGAAGGTTGACAACCACTGGCCTAGAAGTAAAGCTCTTTGTAGTGAGGTGGAGAATACAGAGTCCTTGGTGAGCAGAGGTGTGGCGTTCTGGCTGTAGGAGTGGGAGGGCCTAGGAAGGTGGATAGAGAAAGGGAAAACCTATTAGGAGGACAAAGGTGAGGTGGGTCACATGGGGCCTTTGCTCTCCTAGGGGGAACCTTAGAGAGGTAGCAGCTGCCCTGTTAATCTGTTTGATACATCTAAAATGCGTATTCTGTGTGTTCCATGTAACAAGGCAGTGGGGAAGGATCCGTGGGTGGTTGGAGGGAAAGAGCAGAGAAAAGGTGAACGTCGCTGTGGGCGGCGTCCCCTTTCATGGAGGAACAGTGCCATCTGGTGGCGTTTCTTGCGCTGTGCACTCTGCTCGTGGAACAGTGCTATCTGGTGGCGTTTCCTATGCTGTGCGCTCTGCTTGTGGGACAGTGCCATCTGGTGGCGTTTCCTGCGCTGTGCACTCTGCTTGTAAAACAGTGCTATCTGGTGGCGCTTCCTGTATTGTGCTCTCTGCTTGTACAACAGTGCCATCTGGTGGCGTTTCTTGCACTGTGCAGGTGCTGATTGTAAATGAGGGCAGCTGCCTCCTTCCACCAAGTGAAAGAGAGCAGAAGAGTTGACAGCCTTCCCAGGACAGGGCAGAGCGTCCTAAAATGAGAGTTGGGTGGTTGGTTTCAGATCTAACCCTAATCCTGGTGTGTGTGAAATGTAAACAGCCTGAGAGAGCTAGGCCACCGGAGGGGAAGGCCCTTGGCACTCCCAGCCCTCCACAAGCCAGGGAGTGGGCGCTGGGGCCCCAAAACCCACACCAGTCCTGGCTCTCTGTGGGCCCTGCACCTGGGCTTGCTGCAGCACCCTGCATGCCGACCGTGAGATGCCGCCTTCCTCCCTTGGGGAGGACTGATGCAGCTACCCCAGCAGCCCCCCATGCCCCGCGCCCCACGCCTCTTGCCCTCAGGCCTTCTCCACAAGGGTGAGGTGTGGCTTTCTGTGTGTGGTAGCAGTCCACTCTTCTCCCCACATCTCAGTCAGGAACCTGCAGCCAGCGTTCTCTGAAGCACCTGAACTGCCAGGTGTCTGCTCCAGCAGCCACTTCCTACAGAGGCCATAAAGGAATGCACCAGGGTGGGTGGATGGAGAGTCCCAGTCTCTCTTGCAAAAACAACGTCCCCAGTGCGTGGAGAAGCCTCCCACCCAGTGCAGTACGTGTCTCCCTCATCTTCTCCAGGCTGGGGTCCTGGGCTGCATCTGCCCCCACGAGTCTTTGCACCTTGGAGCTCATGCACCACCCCTCATCTCGGCTGAAGTCAGTACCCCATGTGTGCTGTAGCTGGGGACACAAAGAGGCCTCTGTGGGAGCCTCTGCAGAGAGTTGGGGGAGCCCAGAGCCAAATTTCTGTGGTGGGAACATCCAGCGGAGGCCCGCAGGGCAAACTCTGTTCTCTGTTCTGTTTCCTACTAACTGTGAAAGGTTCTGCCCTTAAAGTCTATTTTCCCGTCTCCTCTCTCCCTGGCTCTCCACTGTCTGTCTCTCTCTCTGTCCTCCCTGCCTGCCTGACCCCAAATCAGAAGCATCCCTCAGTGGTGTCCATCCCCGTGGACGAAGTGCAGGTGAAGCCCACGGGCCCCCCTCAGATCTCAGCGGCCATGTCTTTCCCCCACTCCCTTGTCTCACCTGGCTTGGCTTCCCTCTGTCTCTGTAGGCTTTTCTCACTCGGCTTTTACGTTCGGGATCGAGAGCCACATCAGCCAGTCCAACATCAATGGGACGCTAGTGCCTCCGGCTGCCCTCATCTCCATTCTGCAGAAGGGGCTGCAGTATGTGGAAGCCGAGATCAGCATCAATGAGGTACGTAGGGGCCCCCAGACACGAGTTCAGGGACACTCGGCAGCCCAAGGAGCAGGTCTGAACCTGCCGTGCATCCCCTGTGTCAGAGGGTCAGTTGGGGCTTCCCTACTTTGTGTCACTGCTTTATTTGATGAGAGGATGGCAGTCATGCGGACACACCACTAGCAAGCTTCTGCAGCCCCTGCCAGGGGCATCTGTGTTTTGCACATAAACACACAAAATCCCAGCTGCTAAAGTGCTTTTACAACCTGGAGTGGGTGCTCCTCTGGCACATATAAAGATGTGCTTTCTGTATTTTGTGGGAGCCTGAGAACAGGCATGACCAGAGGGAGAGTCCCAGATAGAGAGATGGTAGCCCTTGTGTTAAGGAAAGTCTCAAGGGACGATCCCTGACTGTGTGCATTTCAGAGCTGATGTGAGAGGACGCGGTAGTAACTGATAGTAACTGATAGTAACTGCAAACAGAAATCAGGCGGATTGGCTTATATCCTACCTGCTTTTTAGATTAAGGCACAGGGCCACACCCTGAGCCTAAGGAGCCATTTCCAGTAGCAGCAAGTCACCTTTTGTGTGCCCCTCCCTTGTGCCACCCTGTACCAGTGTTGAGAACTGGTTGTGTGGGATTTAAACAGCCTGCTCTCTGCCCTCTCTGGGGATTCTGCAGTGATGATCCCCAGTCCCTCTGGGACCCATGGCCTTTCTTGCTCTCTCCACCCAAGTCCCTGTTACTGACCCTGCACTCACTGGTGCCTCCTCTGCCTCCTTCTCCTGCTGGGACCCAGGGACTACACCTGAACTCTCTGCACTCAGCCTGGATTCCCCTTGCAAGGCAGAGCATCCTTCCTCTCCACCTTCCTGGGAGCTGGTCCACCCCTACGGACTTTTCTGTGTAGAGAAAAGATGAGGGGTCTTCTTCATAGCCTGTTACACCACTTTCTTTTCCGCTTTTAAAGAAAACTTTTAGGAAGTCGCCAAAGTCCATCCTGTCTTCTGCTTTTCGCTTTCCCACACCACAGCCCTGCAGTCTGTGTCTTTGGAAACACTGGCGTTTGCCCCTCTCTTGTGCCCTTTCTTCCTGGCCACAGCTATCTTCGCTCTTCCTGTCTCCACACTGGATGCCCAGGATATTCCACCCTATGTCTTGTCTATCCAAGACTCAAGTGTGTGGTGGGGCACACGCCCCCGAGGCTCCACCACCCACAGGTCTCAGGGTGCCATGTGCTATTGCCCTTCCCATGGTGGGTCCCTTCTGTCAGGGAGCTTTCACAGTCTCTCTTCGTGACCCTCCAAATCCCGGCATGTCTAGAGCCAAACAGAAGGTCTTATCATTTGTCACTTATATGTCACAGTGGTTTCTAGTCCTCAAAACATGAGACGTTCTGCCTTGGAGTTTAAATGGGAAGGTACTTTTGTTAGCTGGGGCAGTCACTTCTCTTCCACTTGGGGCATGAAGGGAGGAAGGGGTATGGAGCAGCCTAGCCAGTGGCCAGCACTGCCCACTGTGTGGCCAGTGTCAGGGGAAGGGTGGCCAAGGAAGTGACAGGTTGTATTGGTTTGCACCATTTTTCTTGCCTCCAGGATGGTCTGTAATTAGAAATCAGCTTGGGAGATGTTTTGTTTAGATACTCTTCAGCTGAAGTTCTTCTCATTTCCAAGGTAATTTAAGTTCAGAACATGTAAAAATGTGTTTGCACATGTGCCAGGCACAACCCTGAGGCATCCTGTACCATGCGGTTCAAGTATTTGGAGTACATCACAAGGAAACAACTTCCTCCTGTGTTGTTTTTATGTATTTATTATGTTTTTCCAGACATCTGTCACCCAGGCTGGAGTGCAGTGGTGTCATCATAGCTCACTACAGCCTCCAACTCCTGGGCTCAGGTGATCCTCCTGCCTTAGACTCCTAGTACCTGGTACTGCAGGCTGCACCACCACGCTCGGCTAGCTTTTCTCTTTTGTAGAGATGAGGCGTCTTTCTGTGGCCTCAAACCCCTGATCTTAAGCAATCCTCCTCCTTACCCCCCCAAAGAGCTGGGATTATAGGTGTGAGCCGCCATGCCCAGCCACTTCCTCTTGTCTTTCTAAATATGTGTGTGCAAATATTCTCATGGTAGGTGGAAACCTGAGACTCAAATGACATTCAGAAACATGAAGCATCGCTGATGAGGTCCTTGTCCTGTACCATGGTTATATTAGCCCACACCCTGAGCCTAAGGAGCCATTTCCAGTAGCAGCAAGTCACCTTTTTTATTAAATCCAGCAGACACATGTACTAAGACTCATCGAGGAGGGCGCAGGCATCTCTAAACTGGAGTCAGTGCTTCCAAAGTGCACCCCTCCTGCGTGGATTTGCGTGACATAGCTTCTCAGCCTCAGCACCCGGGGTCTGGGTCTGAATGGCTGTGTGGGGCGTCCTGGGCAGGGCAGAGTGTTGAGCAGTGAGCAGTGTCCCTGGGCTCCACCCACTAGATGCCACTAGCCCCATCTCCCCGGTTGGACAACCAAAGTACATTACCAAACTTACTTAATGTTCCCCAAAGAGGCAGAATCTCCTCGTTGGAAACTGCAGCGTTAGGGTTAGTGCTTTCTGTTGTGGAATAAAGCAGGTGTCCACTGTGCCCCAACTCCATCTGATGCTGGGAACAACCACTGTTCCTGGCTCTTCATCAGTGGCGCCCCATGTCCACCTGCCTCACCCCCACCTGTGCCCTCTGGGATCCTTTCACCCCACACTCCCAGGCGCCTGACCAAAGTCGCCTTCCCCTGGGCCCTGTTCCACCTGTTTACTCTCCACATCCCTGCCCCGCTCTTGCCGAGGGAGCAGAGGCCACTCCAGGAGCGTTGACGGCTCTGACTTTGGCTTGCTTTTCCAGGATGGCACGGTGTTTGACGGCCGCCCCATAGAGTCCCTGTCCCTGATCGATGCAGTGATGCCAGATGTGGTGCAGACACGGCAGCAGGCATTCCGAGAGAAGCTCGCCCAGCAGCAGGCCAGTGCGGCGGCGGCGGCAGCGGCGGCAGCAGCAGCAGCAGCGGCAGCGGCAGCTGCCACGGCGACAGCAGCCGCGACAACCCCCACGACTGTTTCCCAGCAAAACCCACCAAAGAATGGAGAGGCCACGGTGAACGGAGAGGAGAATGGAGCACACACGATAAGTGAGTGTGGGCCCTGGGCGTCCTCGGGGCTTAGTGACTCCCTAAGACCTGCCCTTGTAGACTTCTCGGGTGGTGCCCAGTGCTGGCTCACTGTGGCCAGAGGAGCCGCACGTTCCATTGATTTCACCAGAATCCTCAGACCTGGCCTTCTCCACTCACTCACCCTCGGCGGTGGGACTGCCTGCCCTGCAGCTGATCTGAGGATTCTGGGGGCACGAGGAGAGCCAGGTGATCAGCGAGCAGAAAGAGAAGCGCTTCATCCACGCAAACCTCTGCTCCTAGCCTCCAGCTTTCCACACAGAACTTTCCCAGCCAAGTGACAGGAGAATAGCCGAGCTCCCTGTTATAGCGGGGACAGGGACGCCAGGCCCCAGACACAGAGCATCAGCTTATCTGGTCTTTGCAAAACACCAGGAGCTCCGTCTCCATTAAATTATCACCTAAGAGCCTGTGGCAAGTGAGGGAGAGCCCGAGTTTGCACCTGGACAAGCCACCTCCACTTCGGCACACCAGTTTGTAAACTCGGAGGGACTCTGCGCCAGGGTCTGTGGTCCAGCTGTGCACACTTGCCAGTGGGGTGGGGGGACGTGCTTTTCCTTTCTGCAAAGGCATTTCTCCCTCTGCACTCCATGGGCCTGGAAGCTGGAGCTGTGATGTTGGTGTCTTACGAGTTGGGGTCACAGCTTCCTCGTGTGCAATGGCCCAGCCAGGCTGCCTGTCATATGTCTATACCCCACTAACAAGTCAGATGCACCACTGAATGAATTCTTTTTTTTTTTTTCATTAGGTTATTTATTTATTTTTGAGACAGAGTCTCACTGTGTCACCTTGAGTAAAGTGCCATGGTGTCAAAGCTCACAGCAGCCTCACACCCCTGGGCTCAAGCCATCCCCCTTCCTCAGCCTCCCAAGTAGCTGAGGCTACTGGTACCACCTGGCTAATTTTTCTATTTTTAGTAGAGATGGGTTCTTGCTCTTACTCAGGCTGGTCTCCAATTCCTGAGCTCAAGCAATACACCCATGTCAGCCTCCTGGAATGCTAGGATTACATGTGTGAGCCACTGCATCTGGCCACAGTAAACAAATCCTTCAAGTCTCTCTAGGTCTAGAGAGTCAGATCCAGTGTGTAATGGGAAGACCACATAGACTGTAACACTGCTTCTATTACAGTATGATGACCAGAGGCCAACGGCCTCACATAAAGTGAGAAGCCCCCCTGCTGACCGGTGGCAAGTCTCAGTGGCGGCCCATAGTTACGGGCAGGGAAAGAATAACAACAAACCTCCTGGTAATGACTGTCCTATGACAGGGAATACAGCCCTCAAGTTCTCAAAGATGAAGAAAGTGGACATGGTTGGTTTTGTTCTTTTCTTTGAGATAGAGTCTCACTATATCATCCTTGGTAGAGTGCCGTAGCATCACAGCCTCAAACTCTTGGGCTTAAGCGATTCTTTTGCCTCAGCCTCCCAGTAGCTGGGACTACAGGTGCACAGCACAATGCCTGGCTATTTTTTGTTGCAGTTGTCATTGTTGTTGAGCTGGGTCGGGCCAGGTTCGAACCCGCCACCCTCAGCGTATGTGGCTGGCACTGTAACTGGCTCTGCTATGGGCGCTGAGCCAATATGGTTGGTTTTGTAATTGTACGTCCCAGAAGGTCATTTGTAGTTGGTGAATGTTGAGTGATTGGTGTCTGCCGAGGAAGAACTTTGCCACCATTTAAACTGCATGTTTCTTCATATCTTCAGCGAGTCTAATGTGGAGTTTGTGTGGGCCCCACATATGGATGGAATAGAGACAACTGGGTGACAGAAGCCGCTCTGGCCTCCATTGGGGAAGGAAGGGCCATCATTGCCGGTACTCACAGCCTGTGCACAGCCACCCCCCTGTAGCTGGCCATCCTGGGCACATGTGCTCTGGGCTCTGCCTGTGCCCTCTGCCTGCCCCAGGTCTAGCGAGTCCCAATGTTATGAGAATATTTTGTCTCCATCCAAGTAGGACCTCTGGGAATTTTTGTATTCTTTTACATGTTGAAACAGAAGCAATGCAGCCTCAGGTTATCGCCATGGAGTAAGAAGTGAATCCTCCTCCTCCCAGGGTTCTCCACAGAAACACCTTTATGAAAGAGACACCATGTAGCCTACCCGGTTCTTCACTTCCTGTGAAACCGTTAGCCATCGCTAATTGTTTGATGAGACACCTGTGCTCTCATGGTGAAGCAGGGGCTGCCAAGCTCTCTGGAGGGACAGATAGTGAATGTCTCAGGCCGTGGGGGTCATTCGGCCTCTTGCCGGTGCTCTGCCGTGCGGTGGCTGTGCAGAAGCAGCTGTGTGCATCTGCTCAGTGTGGCAATGAAATCCCGCAGAAGCTGCAGCGTAGATAGTAGAAATTTACTCTCTCCCTATCCAAGGCTGGACGTCCATGATCAAGGTGCTGGCAGGGCTGGTCCGCCCTGAGGCCTCTCTCCTTGGCGTGTAGACACCGTCCTCACCCTGTGCCCTCACGTGGTCGTCCCTCTGTCTGTTTCTGCATCCCGATCTCCTCTTCTTACCCGGACACCAGTCGTGGTGGATCAGGGCCCACCCTAGAGACCTCATTTCACCTCAATCACCTTTTCATAGGCCCATCTCCAAGCACAGCCGCATCTTGGGGTCCTGGGGGATCAGGGTTTCAACCTATGAATTGTGGGTGACAGGATTCAGCCTTGGGCACCGTGAAAACATGAGATGACTGTGCACCCATCAAACTTACTTACGCAGCTAGGGGCTGGGGGTTGCTTTGGTCCAAGGCTCTATTTATAAAGAATAAATGGTTTTATTCCTCAATCAGATTTAGAGACCGTCCAAATATAAAAAACATACAATATTGATTAAGTTACATAAATGCCATGGTCTTAAATAATCATCAGGGGCAATATTACTTATGCATAAAACAAGCTGTTTCTAAAATAAAAGTGCCCTGAAAATGCGTTTCTCTCGTATTGGTAAGCCACGCACCTTTTCCTGTTTCCCACGACAGATAATCATTCGAAACCGATGGAAATAGATGGAGATGTTGAGATTCCACCCAACAAAGCCACAGTCCTTCGGGGCCATGAGTCCGAGGTGTTCATTTGTGCCTGGAACCCTGTCAGTGACCTGCTAGCTTCTGGGTAAGGGTGTCAGGGTGGGTGTCTGAGGACCCAAGGTCCTGGCTGTCCCCTGGGGCTCTGCCTTAGGGAAACCTTGCCCCCCTCCAGCCCCCATGTGTGCAGACCCAGGAGAGGGCAGCTGTGTGCTGTGCTTCCTCACATCACCTGTGCTGTGGGGTGGGGAATCACCCCTCTTCTCTGGGGTTGGGAGCAGTGCAAAGACATTAAAAATGGCTAAGCACAGGGCGACGCCTTGGCTCAAAAGGGTAGGGTGCCGGTTCTGTATGCCGGAGGTGGCGGGTTCAAACCCAGCCCCAGCCAAAAACAGCAAAAAAAAAAGGCTAAGCACAAAGGTGTGGGGAAACACAGAGATAGGTGTGGACAAGACATGTGTGTTTTTCTACAGATCCGGAGACTCCACGGCGAGGATCTGGAACCTTAATGAGAACAGCAATGGGGGGTCCACGCAGCTTGTGCTGAGGCACTGTATCCGGGAAGGGGGCCACGATGTTCCCAGTAACAAAGACGTCACCTCGCTGGACTGGAACGTAAGCACCTTCCACCCCTTGGGTCTGAGAGCACCGTGATGTGCTCTCCAGCAGGCGGGCGGAGTATCTGGTCAGCCCCACGCTGAGCCTGCCTGCAGAGCCTGCTACATTTCCAGAGCACAAAGCGAGGCCATGGTGGGCACTGTTGCACAGCTGAGTCTTTCTCTCAGGAACATGCCTTTGCTGGATGAGCAGGGTGTGGCCAGGAAGGGAGCTTCCTGGTGAAGGAGCACTGGGGGGTGTCCCTGCTGGGGAGATGGTGTGGCAGCTGAGGGCGTGTGTGTCAGCCATGATACTCAGCACTGGTGGCACCTGCGTTGACGCATGGGACACCCACAGGTCAACTTTGTTTTACTTTCTGGAAAGCCTTAAGATAACTTCTGCATAGTATTTTTAACTCTGCCATTAATTGGAGCGCACACAGCGGTGATAGGTCCCCTGCTGTCACGGGTGCCTTGCGTTATGCTGCAGGCCCTGTGTACATGTGTGCACACACTCGTGTGTGCGGTGGCTCCTCAGCTTCACACACGAAGGATTAGTCTCTCAAATGTGGCACTTAGGGGTGAGCTGAGAATATTCTGGGCAGGCCTGGGATTCTGCTGCCAACACTGACCTGCATTTGTGGCTTTGTGTTTTTTTTCTGGCCCTCAGAGCGATGGAACACTACTGGCTACAGGTTCATATGACGGTTTTGCAAGAATATGGACGGAAGATGGTAAGTCCTGGGCAGGAAGTGCTTCTGTACATCACCCTGCAATGAACTGTCCACAACTTGGAAGTCAACACATTTGTTCAATTTTTTATTTTTACTAACAGGTAACCTGGCCAGCACCTTAGGCCAACATAAAGGCCCCATCTTTGCCTTGAAATGGAACAAAAAGGGGAATTATATTTTGAGTGCTGGTGTAGACAAAGTGAGTATTGGTTTAAAGTACATCCCCTCAATCTACAAATGCTTATTTATTTTCAACCTCAAAATAACATCGTGACTGCTTTGAATTCTGTTTCCCCTTAATAAATCAAAAGGATGTGTTTAGGTTTTGTTTGTTTTTTGTAGTTTTACTCTTCCTGTTAATTTTTAACACATCCTTTCTTAATATATTGCACCTTTGTGCAAAGCTTCCCCTTTTCTTGGAGGTACATCGTGCAGTGATTGAAAGAGGAATATCTCCAACTTGTGTTTGTAGTTGCTGCAAGGAGCTGAGTGGTGCCAGGTGTGCCCTGAGTAAACTCTCACCCACCTGGGCACTTGAGTGGCACAGACTGTGTTCTGTCCTGCAGGCTCCTGCTTCGTTTCATAAACTAATGCTTCCCACTGCAGACTGCTCTGAGCAGGAATAAATTGAACTAGGTACACGGCTCCACTCCTCTGACGGCCCACGGGTTAGAATTTTTTGCTCTGCATCTGGGCAGGGATGCTGGGGAGATGTGGTGGCATGAATCCCAGGTGTGCCTAGAAGCTCCTGCTGGGGGACAGAGAACCCAGGGCAAAGAATAGGAGGTATAGGTTTCATCTTGGCTCTGAGTGGTGCTCCCAGCCATCCTGCCCTCTCGGGGTCTCACTTTCCTCTAAGATATCACTCTCAAGATCAGTGAATCTGTTCATTTTGTAGCTCTCTGTCTTTTAAGCCAGGAAACCCTTCATTTAGACCTGGCACCCTAACATACAAGGTGGCCATAAAGTTCATGTGCTGTTTTAAATTGCACACAAACTTATGGCCATGCTGTATCGTATTTTAGAAAGCTAAGCTGCTGTGGTTGATACATTAAATGTTCCCATGTAATTATGCATCTGATTTTTTTTCTGAGATGCTCTAATTGAGGTAATACATAGCACTTTTATTGCATTCTGTAGGCCACCACTAAGTACTGAATTATTGAAATATTTGAAATTATAGTTTGGGGGCTCACATCTGTAATCCTTGCAGTTTGGAAGAGGCAGGTAGGTCGCCTGAGCTCAGGAGTTTGAGACCAGACTGAGAAGGAGTGAGACCCCATCTTGACTAAGTTTAGAAAAACTAGCTGGATGTTGTAGTGGGTGCCTGTAGTCCCAGCTACTCAAGAGGCTGAGGCAGGAGGATGGCTTGAGCCTCAGAGTTTGAGGTTGTTGTGAGCTAGGCTGGCACCACGCTAGTGTAGCCTGGGACAATAGAGTGAGACTCTGTCTCAAAAAAATAGTATTTAATAATAATAATTCAAATGATAGCAGTTTTACCTATTAAGCACTTGACTGCTCCAGGTGCTAACCCATCCAGTACCCCACGATGGGAGGTAGGGGTGAGCATCATCACTCCCTTGTGACAGAGGAGGACCTAGAGCCCAGAGAGGTTTGTTGATTTGCTTGGGGACACACAGCTGGTGCAGAGTGGAGGTGGCCCTGGATCACACGTGACTGCTACCCTTTAACTTCTGTGCATTTCTAGTTTCCTCACCTCTTTCCAACCCACAGACTTTCCTAAACATTCACTTGTGTTTTTCTCACCAATAATCCTGATGCTCCAAGTGAACTATGTGATCAGTAAAAACACATATTTGGAATTATATTAATCTTTCAGGCCACTTGCTAGCCACCGGTGTCACTTAGCCATGCCCGTGTCTGAAGCACCTGTGGAAAAAACGTAACTTAC
>CAUYQV010054535.1:0-13961 GCA_963574575.1 Galagoides demidoff
TATTCTACTTTTAGAAAGATTCACTTGTACCCTTGAAAGATAAACCATAGAGGTAATCCCTCCAATCAGCCTTCCTCCGCCTGTCCATCCCCCTTTCCCTCCTCCCCATCTCCTTAGGCTATAATTAGGTTATAGCTTTCAATCTCATAATTATTTAATAAATTTTGTAAACAACCCAACCAATTTGTATTTAAATAATACAGGTGGTTAAATTTTTTAAAAAGTAAATGAAAAGTAATAGCAATTATAAAATTGTAAAAGGACCTTTGCGATTGTAAAAGTAAAGATTTCATTGTATTTTCCTCATTTTTATTCCCTCCAATGATTACAGTGATGGTGGCTCAGTTGAATGCTTGGCATATTTCCTCCTGCTAATTTTGTACAAACAATCCCCTCCCTCATTTGGAGGTGTCTATAACTCATTCATCTAACCCACTCTATTTACCTTCCAAAAGTTGGCATTCAGCAGTAACCAGGGGGAAAAAACACACCAGCTTTCCAGTTTGTTGGCAACTTGTTGAAGGCAATTGACTGCTTTTCAATAGAAAACGTTTCCTTCCCCTATTGTGTCACCTCTACCCCCTAAAATGCTTCACAAAGCTCTGGCAGAGCCTTCCCTGTGATTGCCAGACAATGGCTTCCTTTGGAAGAAAAGTCACTTACAAGCAGCTGGTGTCACAGACATGAGGTGTTTTCTTAATATAAGAGTCATTGCCCTCCACCCACAAGGTCTGCACAGCAAATGGTCCTGAAGAGCTGGAAGGAACTTCCCAACTCAATCCCATCTATGAATTTTACAGGGGAGGAGACTGAGACTCAGAGAATCAAGGGTATATAGTCCAAGTTGTAGAGTGAGAGTTCTTCACCCGTTGGGTCATGGTTCTCTCTTGTTAGGGTGGGGAAGCCTTATGGGTTCTCTCTCAGAATAATGTTTTGTTGTTTTTTTTTTTTTTTGAGACAGAGCCTCAAGCTGTTCCCCTGGGTAGAGTGCTGTGGCATCACAGCTCACAGCAACCTCTAACTCCTGGGCTCAAGTTAGTCTCCTGCCTCAGCCTCCCAAGGAGCTGAGACCACAGGCACCCACCACAACACCTGGCTATTTTTTTTTTTTTTTTTGGTTGCAGCTGTCATTATTGTTTGGTGGGCCTGGGCTGGATTCAAACCTGCCACCTTAGGTGTATATGGCTGGTGCCTTAGCCACTTGAACCACAGGTGCCGAGCCAGAATAATGTTTTTAAGAGCATAAAATAAAGTTTCTAAAGTTGAACCCCTTCCTTACAACTGTATAAAAAATTAACTCAAAATGGCTGATAGATCTAAATAGAAGAGCCAAAGCTATTCAATTCTTAGACGAAAACATGGGAATTAATTTTATGACTGTGGATTAGGCAGTGATTTTTTATTTTTTTCTTTTGCAGCTTTGGCCAGGACCCGGCTTGAACCGGCAATTCCTGGTATATGGGGCCGGGTATATGCCTTACTCCTTGAGCTACAGGTACTACCCATGTGGTTTCTTTTTAAAGATAGCTTTATTGAAAACACAATTTGTATAACATAAAATTTATCCACTTAAAGTATACACAATTCAATGGTTTTTAGCATATTTACAGAATTGTGTAACCACCACTGTGATCTAATTTTAGAACCTAGCGGCCAGGCAAGGTAGCCAAATGGGAGGATTTCTTGAGCCCAGGAGTTCAAGACAATCTTGGGCAACATTCTAAGATCCTGTCTCTACAAAAAAAAAATTAAAAATTAGCCAAGGACAGTGGTGTGTACTTATAGTCCTGGCTACTCAGAAGGCTGAGGCCACCACTGTATTCCAGGCAACATAGCAAGATCCTATTTGGGGAAAAAAGAAGAAAAAAAAGAACTTGGCTAGTTTTGTTTTTTTGTTTTCTTAACAATAAGAAGAGGCTGGGCGTGGTGGCTTACACCTATAATGCTAGCATTCTGAGAGGCTGAGGTGAGTGGATTGCCTGAGCTCATGAGTTCAAGGCCAACCTGAGCCAGAGTGAGACCACATCTCTAAAAAAAAATAGCCGGGTGTTGTGGTGGGTGCCTGTTACTTGGAAGGCTGAGGCAAGAGAATTGCTTAAGCCCAAGAGTTTGAGGTTGCTGTGAGCTGGACGCCATGCCACTCTACTGAGTGCAAGAAAGTGAGACTCTGTCTCAAAATAAACAAACAAATAGCAATAAGGAGGATTTATTGGCTTCTGTACAGAGAAAGTGAAATAATAACACCAAGATCTGAGCTTTTCTCTGTCTTGTCTATTCTTCTGCCATTTTGTCTTTTTTTTTTTGCAGTTTTTGGTTGGGGTTGGATTTGAACATGCCACCTCAGGAATATGGGGCCGGCTTCCTACTCCTTTGAGCCACAGGCACTGCTGCCATTTTGGTTATTTTTTAAAAAACAACTTTATTAAGATTAACTCAGACACAGTAAGTTCTCATTTATATCATCAATGATTTCTCAGAAACCGCAACTTCAAGTGAAAATGACATATAGCAGGTCCTTGCATAACTTTGCTCAGTTCAACATCATTCCTTATAACGAGAAAAGAATTGGTTTGTTATTACAGTGCTTCACTTAAAGTCATAGCTTCCAGAAAACTGTTGATGACCTCAGTAGGTGAAGACTTACTGCACTAGTATAATTCACTCTTCTGCAATGTGCTATTCAACAATTTTTGGTGTATTCACAAAGTTGTACAATGATCACCTAGGCAATAACTTCTTAGATATGCCATCAAGAGCTAAAAAAACAAAAGAAGAAACAGTGAATTGTAGCATCTCAAAATTTAAAACTTTTGTGTTTCAGATAATACCATCAGAAAAGTGGCCACAGAATGGGAACAAATATTTGCAAATCATATGTCTGATAAGGATTTATTTCCAGAATATAGTAAGAACTCTTACAGTTCAATGATAAAAAGACTGACAACCCAATTAAAAGACTGGGCAAAGGTTTTGAACAGATATTTCTCCAAAGGAGATATATAAATGGCCAATAACCTCATGGAAAGAAGCTCAACATCATTAGCCATTAGGGAAATGCAAAATAAAAGCACAGTGAGATACCACTTTATACTTATTGTGATGGCTATAAGAAAAAAGACACATAGTAACAAGGATTGGAGAAGGTATTAAGAAATTGAAATCCTCAGCTACTGCCCTGGTGATGCAAAATGGTACAATTACTTTGGAAAACAGTCTGGCAGTTCCCCAAAAGTTTAAACGTAGAGTTACCATATGACTTCACAATTCTACTCCTAAGTGTAAACTAACGAGAAATGAAAACATACATCCACCCAAAAACTTGTATGTGAATGTCAATAGCAGCATTATTCATAATTAACTACAAAGTGGAAACAACCTAAATGTCCATTAACATTGATAGACAAAACATGGTATATCCACATGTGGTATTATTATTTGGCAATAAAAAGAACTGAAGTCCTGAAGGCCTAGAGGGTGGAGAGTAGAGGAAGGGGCAGTGACTACTGATGGGTACAGGTTTCATTTTGTGGTGATGAAAACTGTTCTAAACGTAGATTGTAGTGAAAGTTGCCTAATTCTGTGAATATATTAAAGCCTGTGAATAACACACTTTAAATGGGTTAATTATATGTGAAATAGCTCAATAAAGGTGTTTAAAAAAATAAAAAACATAATCCAAAGGAAATCAATCTGATTGAAATACAGGTAACAAAATATTAACGAGTTGGCTCTATGGCTGTAGCTCAGTGGCTAGGGTGTCAGCCACATACACCGGAGCTGGCTGGTTCGAATCCAGCCCGGGCCTACCAAACAATAATGACAACTACAACCAAAAAATAGCTGGGCGTGCAGCAGGCACCTATAGTCCCAGCTACTTGGAAGGCTGAGGCAAGAGAATCACTTAAGACTAGGAGTTTGAGGTTGCTGTGAGCTGTGACACCACAGTACTCTACCTATTGAAGGCAACGTAGTAAAAATTAACAAGTTTGCCATATTTATTAGTGCAGTAAATTGTAAGATGAAGTGGATCTCTTACCTACCAAAATTTCAAAGTAGTGATTCGTGTATATATTTTGAGATGTCTGCAAGAAATGTGTAGCAATGTGATTCTACTTATGTGAAAGTCCCATAAGTACTGCTCATACTCTGGGACTTCTGGTCTACATCAGTCTTTGAAGGATTGTACCAATGTAAGCTTACAAATGGGAGGAGGTAAAAGATGGGGCAGAAATTAGGAGAGATCTTGAAGTAAATGCAAATTTCAGCTAGAAGTCAGTGAAAACAATAATGTAATTTTGTCTTCCTTCCAAGTTCATGGACACCCTGAATTTTGCCGATAGACTGCTTAAGAGTTCATTAATCTTAGGTTATAAACCTTTGTAGAGAGTGAGTGAGAGAATTCAGGCCTCCTGACTGTCAGTCCAGGGATCTTTCTCCCTCACTCTACCCTTTTATCTCTTTTTTTTTTTTAGTAAAGGGGATTAGATGAAAGAGAATGAGTTTTACTTAAACTGCTGTACTGAGTCAGTTTTTAAGTGCAAAAGGGTTGCTTGTGTGAGTTTCAAAGAAAAGAGGAATTTGTCTATGACCTTTCCCTTCCTTCTCCACCTGCCGGCAACCACCACCACCCATACAACCCACACACAGCATTGCCACCAGATAATGTTACAATGTTTTTCCCTTTCACCAGAAGACATTAATTGAGAAAAATAATTGGTGTGTAGAGTTGTATCAGAAATGTGGATTTGGAAATTTCCTGAGAGAGAATAATATGTTCTTGAATTTTCCTTTGAATGCCTGGCAAGGCAACAAAGTTGCCAACAGAGATTGAGTCAGTTGGAGATAGGGTGGGGTAACCAAGCTCAAACCAATGACTTGGAACTTTGCAGAACTTTAGTCATTCTTTGATTTATTGAGGAGCTTGCCAGAGTATGCCATATGATAAAGCTTTAAAGAGACAAGTGCTAACAGACTTGTGGTCACTAAGAGATGGAATAGGGGAAAACAGAGGCAATCAAATTGTCTCCATCATATTCAAATGACAACAAATATCAGATAATTACAATGTGAATGCATAAGTAGAGTAAAATAAAATAATAACATAAGAATAGAATATGTGAATGTATGGCAGGAGTCTACTATTAATTTGAAAGCTAGGCATGGAGGTTTCTGGGTCCTACTCTGAATTTTGCCTTCTTTTCACATCACCTCCACTGTGCAATATGGTACAGCTGGTTAGGGTGGTATAACAGATCCTGGACTATGGTTCGGAATTGGGCATTGGTTTAGAATTGGTTGTCTCTTCAGGGTTGGAACTTAAATGGTTAGATGAACGTTTTAAAATAATCACATTTTCTGAATTTTTTAAAAGGACATGTTTTGACTGTGAGATTTGTATTTCTTTCTATCACCAAAAATTCTTTGGGCAGCATACCACATATACCAGAACACTAGACTCAAAAACAAAGAATATTTAAAATTAACCCTCTCTAGAAAATCCAGGTTAAATAGTCATCATAGTTATAGATTTCAAGGCAAGAATTCCAAGTAAAGGGAACTGGGAGTGGCAGTAAAAATGGGTAGGAAGTGGGGAAGGTCCTGAACAAGATCATTAGCCAGGATGCTAAGCTGAAGCAAGCTGGGTTAGAACCCTACTCTGAGTAGGAATCATGGCGCATCAGTCAGAACCAATAGGCAAGAGGGAACCAGAGGAGCTCAAAGACCAAGCCAAACAGCCAGGGCCATACATACTCCAGTAACTGGAGCTCTTCAGGGATGGATGAGAGGGACAAAGCAGGCACGACAGAAGATATGAAGCTTGGTAAGAAAACAACTCCTGCCTCAGGTCTCAAGATTTGCTATGTTTCTGATTGAGACAGAACTTAATCTCTACTGGCTAATCTGAACCTGCAAATGGGAGGAGAGGGAAGATGGAACAGCGGTTGGAGAGTAAAGGAGGAGATGGAGATGGAGTATTAACTTTCGGAGGCGGGTCCTTGACAGATCTCTCTCTCTCTGTCTCCATATTACATGTGTGTGTGTGTGTGTGTGTGCGCACACACACACATCAGAGGGTGCTAAAACATATACACATTTTAAGAAAGGAAAAACTGTATTAAAATTGTAATGCTCAAGTCATGTTTGCCTTCTGCAATTATAAGAGATACAATATACAAGATAACAAATGTTCTCAATATATGTTAAGTACTGCAATTTTATGCAATTTTTTTCCTCTGTTTTTGAGACAGAGTTTCACTATGTCACCCTTGGTAGAGTGCCATGGTGTCACAGCTCACAGCAACCTCAAACTCTTGGGCTTACATGATTCTCGTACCTCAGCCTCCTGAGTAACTGGTTCTACAGGCACCCACCACAACACGAGGCTATTTTTTTGTTGCTGTTGTCATTGTTGTTTAATAGGCCTGGGCTGGGCTTGAACCCACCAGCCTCAGTGTATGTGGTCGGCCTACACACTGAGCTACGTGTGCTGAGACAGTTTTTTCCTTTTTAATACAGGTGTTTTCCTATCTTAAAACGTGTCTACATTTGTTGGCACCTTCTGTGTGTATACATCTACACACACATACAGGTGTATATACAGATAATGATGTTAGCAACAATACTAGCTGATGTTTATATGCTCTTTTGTGTAATTATTGTCAGCATTGAAATATATTAGCTTATTTAATCTTTATAGCACTAGTGGTACTAATATTATGTTTGTTATGCTAAGAGGAAATTGAGGTACAGAAAAATTAAGTGATTTGCTCAAGGTCATATATTGAGTCGTAAAGGGAGGATTTCAAGGTAGGCTCTGACTTCAGTCCCTGTCCCCACTCCATGAACTTCTTGGTGTGTATCTGTATGGGTATGTATGGTACACATACCTGTACACACACGTATGTGAGCACGTATATGCATACTTTTATAAACATATGTATGCACATATACACATATATGTATAGAAATAGTGGTGTTCTAGAGCCTGCTTGGACTGGTGCACAGAGTCAAGTGTACATTTCTTACCAATTTCACATTTAGTGACATCATATTATAGCTTAAAATTTGCTATGTTGGGAATATTTACAGCATGAAAATATGCGAAGATCATACATCAGGACTTAAGCTTTTTGAAAGATTGACTTATCCATACCCCATTGGATATACATATCATAGACACACATTTCATATGGCTATGACATATGTAACTGAAAACATAAATAAATTCACATTAGAAGCCACAAATAAAAATATACTGTCATGTTTTGACTGTGTAATAACTTTATTTTGAACTTCTTTTCCTTACACCTAGCCTAGACTGGTAAAAATATCAAATAAAGAGATACCTGTTACAAAATGTTAAACTAAACTAAATTTCAGGATAGAAAAAAATTCCTTGATAATGCTCTGTGAACGCTTTATGATAGGTCCTTATCACTCCTAAATCTGCTATGTTGCTAAACAAAAAATACTTATTTTTTCAAAAAGCCCTGAAGTTTGCTATTGCTATTTGTTTTTCAGTTCAACTCATGATAGAGTCAGTAGTGGAAAAGATACATTGCAATGTCTACTTACGCTTTCGATGAAATGTACTTATGGGTTACTATGAATTTAATAGGAAACTTACTGCTTAGCATCTACACAACTTTTTTTTATTGAATTCGATAAAAACCCTCTGGATACATATTAACTTTCTTTGCTCAGTATTTATTATTGTTTCATCTGCAATGAAATGGGAACTGTAAGCATTCTGATAAGGAGATTGAAAGTCTTCTAAATATCACTGTAGTCTCTCAGAGAGAGCCCCATTATGTGCAGTAATCTGATTTTGTAACTTCCCGCAAGGAAAACCAAATCTCAAGAGACAATCTTGCCACTTCATACAACATAGCAGTTGTAGACAGTTCTCCCTGTGCCTAATGGCTCCTCCTGGCCCAATGAGTGTCACAGAATGTGCTCAAGGCCAGGCCTCTGGCTAGGGGAAGAAGTGAACAGATTCTGTCCTTATGCTCTTACTGCAAGAGAATGGAGGCAGTACGTGATAATATATATGTCAGACTGGATCTTTCTTATCTTAGCAAGACAAAACATGTTAACTCTTCTCAGCCTCCTCATTTCCTAATGCCTTGGTGTTCTGTGTTTAACAAAGTGTCCATGATCATCTGAGCAGATTCTGAGCACAGTTATTATTTGTAATCATGCTGAGAGGCAATGGAGACTGTACGACTGGTCTCTGGGGCTGTGACTGCATCTCTTCATCTCGAAACACAACTAGCTTATTATTATTATTTCAAGTTTACATAAATAAAAAAAAGGTCATTATGCATGAGTTAGAGGCAAGCAAAGCTCAAAGTAAATATATTCATGCATTTCATAAACATTCATGTGTTTCATAAATAGTCAAGGAATCAAATCAAAATAAAACAGCATAACTTGATAGAAACATTAAGCTAACTTCTACCCCCAGACCAGCCGAAATGAGCTTTAACAAACTTTATTTTCTCACATGCCACCTTTGGAATCTTAAAATTGTAATGAAATTGCTACAGAAAATCTATTTATCTTGACAATGCTATTATAAAATTACTCATGAGGCCAGTTGGCTGATATTTTTCCTGACTTTATTGCACATAATGAATTGAGTAAGATTGAGAAAATCTTATTAGTGATAACGAGTACCCTACTTGTGCCATCTTAAGAAAACTAGAGAAGAAATAAACAGATTGAAAAGAGAAGTAAGGCAAGCAAAAGAATCCCAGAGAATATGTATAAGGTGACTAAATGGGGTTTGAGGGTGGGGGACCCATTTAAGTCTTATTCTTGCTATTGTAGGTGATGAAAATTGTTAAACTTTTTATGAGAAAAATAACCTTATAATTTATTCATAAAATTAGTTATATTTTCTTATTCTCCTTTTATAAAATAAGAAGTAGGATAGTAGTTCTTGACATACACATAGACATGTGTAAGGAATTGTCATAAAGATGGCATTTAAGCATTTTGCAAATTTGGAGTATAATATTTTCATTAGGATGACCATTATTTCTCTGCAAAGAGTGAGAGGAAATGTTACAGATCTATACTAGGTTATTGATACATCTAAAGTTTAGGTGTCTTAACACAATGCCCAGCACAAAGAACTTTCATTCAAAGACCACTCAACAGTTGAAACACATTCTTCTAAGTAAAGTATCACAAGAATGGAAAAGTAGGTATCCAATGTCCTCAATACTAATAGGAAGCTAGTAGCCAATATGATATGTGCCCACAAAAGAGAAAAATTCAATTTAATTCAAGATGGGGAGAGGGGGAAGAAAAAAGGGTGGAGAAGAAAGGAGGAGGCTTGGTGTGCTCCCACTTAATGGGTGCAATGTCAGGGTATATGGCACATCTCCTGGGTGTGGTACACAACTACAAGAAGGACTCTACCTAACAAATGAAAACATTATAACCTAATTCTTTGTATCCTCACATTGATAGGAAATAAAAAAACAAAAACAAAAACAAAGACTACTCAACACTTAAAAGTGTGAACTCACACTTAAATTCTGACTTTACTAACATTATTATTGGGTCATTTACATCCTGCCGATTTCACTATCATTATACATGCGGCAATTAATGTGTCTTCAGTGATTATTATGATGTAATTTTTTGTGTATAATTATTTTTAAATTATTGAAACTAGTTTTTTGTTTGTATGCTCCTGGTATTTAGAACTTGAGATTGAAGATCTTCTAATACAGTTTGTTTTATATATACATAATCAGGGTGTGGTGGGTACAGGGAGGCTGACACAAGAAAAAAGAAATTATATTGGTCTTTGAGAGTTCAGATTTAAAGTCCTTATGTAATTGACTGAAGAGACATGAATCCTAGGCCAGCAGGACTGGCCTATTGCTTGATAGAAGGGCTGGTGAGATGTTGAAGCATTGAAAAGAACAGTCTCCAGGACAAATGTTGGTAGCGTTTATCCAAGAGCCCTCCAGGGAGACAGAGTCCCGGCCAAATGCCTCTGAATATTGCAGCTACACTGATAAGGTCATTCTCAAAGTAAATGTGGATTCAGGAATGTACAGTGTTTCCAACTCCCATAGATCGATGTGAGTATCCCTACTGTGGGATTAAAACATCAAGCTATGATAACCTGATGCCTTTAAAGGGTGAACTATTCTAATGCCCCTGGTTCTTATTTTGTGTTTATCAAGCAACAGTCTAATTAGGATAGTGAATGTCTACCTTAAAGACAGGAGAATGGGCTAGCTACAGGAATGTGAGCTGTTGTGACATTCACTGTGAACTAATCAAATGGCTCTCCTAGTTTAATATATTAATAGTTTGGGCAGAGTGTTTTGTTAAACTGTTAACTTTATTGTATCCTCCTTATAGTTTTCTCTTTTCCATATTTCGGAAGGTAGTGAGACTTTATAATTCCTTCCCATGAGGATTCTGGCAGGACAAAAAATAGAAGCAGCTTCAAGTCATTTCCCACCTCTGGAAAAACTAAGCTGGCTGACCAGATGATGCTTGGTGTCTTGGAGGTTTAGGAGAGAGGGGATGACAGAGAGGTAAGAGGCTCCTCTAAGGAGTGTCCCTGAGGTTGGCGATGGTGCTGAAATGTCAGAGCACAGAAAAGTGGCAAGACCTCGGAGGGGAATGGCTGCACGGAGTACCCAGGGCACTGGAGCCTTCTGAGTCCCAAGCATCACAAAGACCACAGTCATTGTTTCCGAGAGTACCCTTTAGAATGAAATAGTAGATCTCTGGACAATAATGAGAATAACAGTGCCTTAGCAAAGAATTACTTGAGCTGCATTTCCTTCCACCTTATATGATGGGGAGGGGGTTAGAATTCAAAGTAAGTTGATTTAAAGAATGGAAGGAAATTGGGCTTTTCTTGCACATCTGAAATTGCAGCTGAGATTGTCACACATCTCACATCAACCTTGTGAGCTCAGTTAATATGAATCTATGCTCAGTCTGCTGGGAAATTAGGTTGTTGAACCTGAAAAGCTAAGGGCAGGACAATTGGTATTTGGTACTAAGTGCTATTCTGTAAGGGGCCTTGGAAATATGCTACTTGCCTTCTTGAAACAGTGAGCCCCTGTACTCCAAGTATCCCCTGAACACCCCTTTTTGCCTTCACTATGTTTTGTAAGAAGCATCATTCTTAAATGGATTTCTACAATTTTTACCAGTACTTTGAATATTTAAAGTATTATTTTATATAACATATTGTTTATTAAATAAAGGTAAACCTTAATTCCCTAATTAAGGAGGTTTTATTATAGAGATTACCCAACATTTTTCATAACATACATTTTAAAAAAATCTTTTGTGTGGAAATAATAATAAGTGCATGCCAGGTTTGGTGGCTCACTCCTGTAATCCTAGCACTCTGGGAGGCTGAGACGGGTGGATTGCTTAAGCTTGGGAGTTCTAGACCAGCCTGAGCAAGAGTGCCACTCTGTCTTTACAGAAAAACAGAAACTTTAGCTAGGCGTTGTGGTGGGCGCCTGTAGTCCCAGCTACTGGGAAGGCTGGGGCAAATGGATCACTTGAGCTCAGGGGTTTGAGGTTGCTGTGAGCTATGATGCCAGGGTACTCTACCCAGGGTAACAGAGTGAGACTCTGTCTCAAAAGAGAAAAAAGTCATAATAATAGATTCACAAGAAGTTACAAATATAGTACCTGGAGGTCTTGTGTATCCTTTATACAGTTTCTCCCAATGGTAGCAACTTAAATAACTTTAGTGCCATATCAGATCCAGGACAGTGATCTTGATACAATCCATTAAATTTATTCAGATTTCATCAGTTTTACATGCACTTGTGTGTGTGTGTATACCTATATAATTTCATCATGTGAATAGATTCTTGTAGTAATAACCACAATCAAGATATAGAACTGTTTTATTGCCACAGAGAACCCTGTGCCTTTCTACCATCACACCTGTACTTCTCCCTCCCTTGTCTAGCACCGCTAGTCTGGTCTTCATATATATAATTTTATTATTTTGAGAATGTTAGATAAGTGGAATCATATGATTCCTTTTAAGACCTTTTAAGACTGGCTTTTTTTCCTCACTCAGCGTAATTCTCTTGATATCCACCCAAGCCAGTGCACATGTCAATAGTTTGTTTCTTTTTATTGCTGAGTAATACTTCATCATATAAATGCACTGTAGTTTGTTTAACCATTCACCCATTGAGGGATATTTGGGTTGTTTCCAATTTTAGGCTATTGCAAATAAAGCAACAATGAGTGCTCTTGTATGTGTTTTTGTGTGAACGTATATTTTCATTTCTCTGAGTAAATACCTATGATTGCGATTACTGGGTTATGTGGTAAGTATATATTTAGATTTTCAAGAAATTGCCAAACTGTTGTGCAGAGTGGCTACTATTTTAGGGCCAGGCATGGTTGCTCATGCCTATAATCCTAGTGCTCTGGGAGGCTGAGGTGAGTGGATTGCTTGAGCTCAGGAGTTTGAGACTAGCCTGAGCAAGGGTGAGACCTCTTGATTTCTCCTCCACATACTCAGCAAAATAGAAAAACCAGCCAGGTGTTGTGGCAGGCACCTGTAGTCCCAGCTACTCAGAAGACTGAGGCAAGAGGATTGCATAAGCCTAAGAGTTTGAGGTTGCTGTGAGCTATGACAACACAGCACTCTCCTCCCCAGGGTAACAGAGCGAGAATCTGTTTCAAAGAAAAAAAAAAAGAAAAGAAGGGCTATTATTTTATGTCACCACCAGCAATATATGAGAAAGCCAATTTTCTCCACCAACATTTGGCATTGTTACTATTTTAGCCATTTTAATAGTAATGTGTGGTGATACACAGTATCTCATCATTGTCTTAATTTGCATTTCCCTAATGGCTAATGATGTCGAACATATTTCTGCTTTTATGCCATTTGTATGTCCTCTTTGCAGAAATGTCTGTTCATGTTATTTTGCCCATTTTCTAATTGCATTGTTTCCTTATATTGAGTTTTGAAAGTTCTTTATGGTCCTTTGTTAGATATTTCGTTTATAATATTTACTGTAATACTTTTTCATTTGCAAACGCTTTATCCCAGTCTGTATTGTCTTTTCATCTAAGGATTGTTTTAGGTTTGATGAAATCTGATTTATGGATTTTTCTCTTAAGATTCATACTTTGGGGAATGTATTGAAGAAGTCTTTACCTAGCCCTAGGTCCTAAAGATCTCCTTTGTTTTCATCTAAAAATTTTGTAGTTTGACGTTTTACATTGAAATCTGTTATCCTTTTTGAGTAAATTTTTGTATAAGGTGTGAGGTTTAGTTTGAAGCTCATTTTTCAGCATGCGGATGTCCAGCTGCTCTAACATCCTTCGCTGAACTCCATTGAACTATTTTTGCACCATCATTGAAAATCAGTTGGCCATACTTATGTGATCAATTTCTCTGTTCTACTTCCTTGGTCTATGTGTCTGTTCCTTGACAAGTTCCATACCATTTTCTTTACTGTAGTCTTAAAGTATAAGATCTGTTTAATAAAAAAAAAAAGTCTTTGCAGAATGGAGACCTTTTTTTCTTTTAATATATTATGAAATATATACACCAGGAATTGTTCTAAATGCTTCACATGATTGAACTTATTCACAAAATCTGTGAGATGGTAATTCAGACCCATTTTATAGATGAGAAAATTGAGTATAGAGTAGTTAAGTAACTTGCTTGAGAAAGATATTTGGAGCTCAGACCCATGCTCTAAACACTACACATTATTGCCTTTCTGAAGGGAACAGATTTGCATTTCTTTTTTTTTTTTTTTTTAAGACAGAGCCTCAAGCTGTCCCCCTGGGTAGAGTGCCATGGCATCACAGCTCATAGCAACCTCCAACTCCTGGGCTCAAGCGAGTCTCCTGCCTCCGCCGCCCAAGCAGCTGGGACCACAGGTGCCCGCCACAACGCCTGGCCATTTTTGGCTTGCAGC
>CAUYQV010054536.1:0-29587 GCA_963574575.1 Galagoides demidoff
GGTCCCAGCTACTTGGGAGGCGGAGGCAGGAGACTCGCTTGAGCCCAGGAGTTGGAGGTTGCTATGAGCTGTGATGCCATGGCACTCTACCCAGGGGGATAGCTTGAGGCTCTGTCTCAAAAAAAAAAAAAAAAGAAAATAATTCTTTACATGGCCAGCCTGATAATTTTCAAAATTTGTATGTTTTTCTTCTTTTTCCATTCTAAATTCCACCATTAAATCTTTTCTCTCTTGTTGTATTTTACTACCAGCCCTTAATAGAATCCAAGTAGTCCTTTCAATATTTTGCTTCTTAGAGAGTTCTAGCACAAATATCCAAGTTTATAGTTCTTAAATTCTACTGTTCAAAAAGTCCCAGGGTGTACACACAATTCAACCAAGTTCTTTACCAATTTATAATAAGGATGGTCTTTCTGATAGTTTCCAACAATATAGTCTTCATTTCTAAGACTTCATCACTCATTTCCCTGTCCAATTTCCACCAGCATTCTGCTTTTACCCTGTAGGGAATCGCTGAGAAGACTGAGGTAAGGTACCGCTACAGCTCTTGCCTCTCACCTGAATTGCCCATTATGGTCCATTCTTGGCAATACAAGATTTTTCCATCATTCACTTCAAAACTATTCTAGCCTCTACCCAATACCCAGTTTGAAAGCCACTTCAAACTGGGTATTGGGTAGGTAACATCTCACTATTGGTATCAATTTCTTTCTTTGTCCACTTTGCTATAAAGGCATTCTGCAGACAGAGTAAGTCATAGAGATTTATTTTCTCATGATTCTGGAGGCTGGAAAGTTAAAGTTCAAAACACCATCAGATTAGATTGTAAGCGCTTCACCCTCCACAGAGGATGGAAGACTGTGTTCCACATGGTAGAGCTGGACAGGTAAGCTCACCAAATGTCCCATGATACCTCTTTCCTAAGTGCCCCAACCCCATTCATAAGGGGAGGAGCCCTTGTAGCCCAATCACCTCACAAAGGCTCCACCTCTCAACATTGTCGCAGTGACATAACTTCATTTTTAGGAAAGACACACTCAAACCACAGTCATGGCCTTACTCTAGAAAAGGAGTCTACCACTATATGTGTCTGTACTAATGACTGTGTCCTACAACAACACCAGAATAAATGGATGACTGGCCTATTTACTTTCTGCAGCTCTTGGGCTGCTTTCTCTTTAGTGAAACACAGCCTGATTGATGCCAACCCCAGGCCATGACAAGTTACCCTATGGAGTGAATAGTTCACTTATATAGAATGTGTGAATATTAATCTCCTTTGTAAATAATCTGAAATATCCACATACTTCTTGTAGGCATACATAATAAATGGTGGAACAGAATCCTGAGAAAAATTATCTCGTATATAGGATTTGGAAAATTCGAGTGTTCTTCAAAAATTACTCTTTCTCTCTCTTTGCTTGGGAGAATAATTATGCTATAAAAATTTCCAGGGAGACAACTGATTTAAATTCCTTAGGGTAAGCAATTATAGAATAATATTGCTAAACTTTATGTGATACCTGCATTATTATCACAAAGGGTCAAACAATAAATTCATATCAGTTCTAAAACAGAAGGTAACTGGACAAGATAAAATGCTTTCAAGTAGACACTAAGATGTCTCTTCATTGTGTAGCCTGAGAATTCTTGAAACAGTATTCCCAAGTATTATTCAGTCCCTTGTTGTAAGACTTAGAATCATGATGGTATGAATGGCATCACACAGTTATTGATTTTCTGCTGTACAGAATCTTAAAAGCTGCTGGCACTACCCTGGCAGAATAATCAACAGCTAATTAATAGCAATAGAAAGAAACTAGGTTTATCAATACTCAAACTGAAGACCAGACACCCTTAAATGAAATATCACCTTGAAGGAGAGTCAAGAACCATGATGAAAATTTATTCTTGAGTTGAAACAGGGTAATGAGAAAATATATATATATATATTTTTAGGAATATTTTGTTTTTATTTTAGAGAGGGAAAGAAGAAAAGGATAGAATCTTATCTCTGCCACATCTTGTAAATCACCATAATTTGTGGAAGTGAAATGTATACTTTTATCACTTAACCAATATTTACCAATAACGAAACCTATATCTTTTGACAGAACAATCATAAACTAATATCACAGAGTAACATTTGTAAAACAGGCTTACTTCTCCCTCCCTTTCTATTCCCTGTCCTATATTCCATTAAGAATCTCATTTACAGAGCTAACACAAAGCCATGCATTATACTCTCATCAAACAGTGCCCTTTCATGGAGAAAATGTTTCCACACTTCATTTCAAGAGTAGGAATGACTGATTATTCAATACTCATAGTAGCAACTAACCATTAGACCTGGTAATAAACTAATTCTCACCAGTCAGTGATAGCTTTCCACATGCACACACCCCTGAAATCTGGTTAATGAGCGATGGACACATACTCATGGAAATTAGCTAAGCAGCAGCAAGAGCCTTACTCAAATGGATGCCCAGTCATGCATCATTTAGGATGAGGATATATTCCAAGAAATGCTTCAGTAGAGGATGTGCCAACATCATAGAATGTACTTATCCAAACCTAGACAGCATGGCCTACTACACACCTAAACTCCGTGCTATACTGAACTGGCCCACTGAATACCTGAATAGTATGTTATTGTAGGCAATTGTAACACAACTTTCATTATTTGTTTAAGGATATCTAAAGATTAAAAAGTCTAGTAAAAGTATGATATTTTAATCTTATGGGCCTACCAACATATGTGTGGCCCTCTGTTGACCAAAACATTGTTAAGAAGTTTATGGCTATATATATATATATATATATATTTTTTTTTTTTTTTTCTTTTGGTAAGGTCAACCAATTCTGAAACTTGTTTCTGAAAGCCAGCCTATTTCTGACCTCCATGTTTCTGAAAACTCTGTCAGGATTTTCTTTCTTCAAAGACAACGGTCTACAAACAAAAATTCTGCGTTCAATAAAAATAAATTTAGTTTTCTTCTCAGATTCTGACTGGTGACCCCTTTCTTTAATGGTCTTACTTGCCATTAAGTACATGTAAGGTCGGCCATCTTTTCTTTTGTTTCCCTGTTACTTTCTGTAACTATCATATGCTTACTGGTGACAAAGTGATTGCCAATGTAAAATGCAATCACAAATTGTGAATTTTGTGTTAGTATTCTTTTATGCTCCAGAGTGAGTTTATGCTAATTTTGGATAATTATTAAGATGAAAATATATATGTGAAACTCACAAATTCGATGTCTGGATCTCTAGAACTTTTCCATCCTCAGTTTGACATTAACACTGTGCACAATTATAAAATGGTTGTATATTCACAGCTAGAAAATGCAAGTTCTCTGGCCTCAGCTTATCATTTGACATTTGAGCCCAAGAAAGGACTGACTGAACCTGCAGCTAGTGATGAGATTGGTGTTTTATATGAATCACTTAGGGGTAGGAGCTGATGTTTTCATAAAGGACCAGGAAAATCTGAGGTACCTTGTGTGTTGCAGATAGAAGGATGAGGCAGGTGTGTATGGCTTAGCTTATTTCTTCACTCTTGTGCAAGGACAAGATGACAGGTGCTTATTATAGATCGTGTGACTCTTAGGAGTGGTTTTCACAAGAAGTATATTGAGATCAGAGCTGGGTGATCAAGACAAGAGTTACTCTATCATTTTTTTTAAGAAAAGAGTCTCACTCTGTCACCCAAAATAGAGTGCCTTGGTATCATCATAGCTCACAGCAACCTCAAATTCTTGGGCTTGAGCAATCCGCTTGCCTTAGCCTCTCTAGTAGTTGGGACAACAGTCATGCGCCACCATGCCTGGCTAGCTTTGCTATTTTTAGTAGAGACAGGGTCTCGGTCTTGCTGAGTCTGGTCTGTCTCCAACTCCTAAACTCAAGCAATCCACCCACATTGGCCTCCGAAAGTGCTAGGATTACAGGCTTGAGCCACTGCATCAGGCCAAGAGTTACTCTAAAGGTAACTGAACCACTGTCTGGAACCAAACCAAAGGCCTGTATACATATCAGCTAAACCACTTGTGATGATCATGACTTGACTATAAAAAGTCCCCTGGGCAACTTCACAAAGATATTTATCGAATATTTCTAAATTTCTGTTAAGTGTTGCCACAGTTTTAAGTTTATAAATAAGATAGAAGTCAGTGAATAATTGTCCCTCCAGCCTCCAACAGAACCTCAATTTGCTAGAAAATGAAAATACTATAAATATAATCACACTAAAATTTGGGAATTCTGTGAAACGGGAATTAGAGGATTCGTATGTAGAAAGCACATTACAAATCAAGGAAATGACTCCCAGAGTAGGTGAAATCTCAGCAAAGACAGCAGGGGAGAGAAGCACTCAATGAAAGGGATGAGAGAAACGTAAGTCTTATCTACTGTGTCCAAAGTAGAAAATATCGGTTTCCTCTCTTAAAACATTTTTTTCCTTGATTGTCTGCCTTCATGAGTGGCAACACTGTACACTTAGTCATTACAATCAAAATTTTGGAAACCATTTGTGATTGTACTTTTTGTATATCTTTGGCATCAAATAAATTGTGTCTTATATTTTCACTTCATAAATAACACTGGCATTGCTTTTCCTCTGATTCTTAATGCTGAAGTCCAGGAAATGATTCTTCCTGTGAGGATGACAGTTAATATTCCTCTTCTCCACTGCGAACGAATTCTTGTGTCCTCATGTCAAAACTGTGCCTGTGACCTTGTCCACCCAAACCACAGAAACCACCTCTGAAGTCCCACTGCTTCATAAAGACTTTGGGGAAGTGCCATCTCAACTGCAGGTCCTGAGAGGACTGTGGCAATGTTAGCCAAAAACAGATCTTGACATTTTTAAGTCCTTGGAAGGTAGGCCGGATGTCCATAGTTATTCAATATAGTCTTCTGGATCTTCAATCTCTTCCTCACTCTGCAAGAGATACTGCATTCATGTTTACGAAAAATACGCTCACCATACACAATGAAAGTACTATTTTAACATATTATGGCATATTATCATCACTGACCATTTATTCTTCATTTTCATCTTAAATAATTCCATCTTTCCTTAGGAATAGACCTTCCAAAAAGAACATGTCAATAGTTCCTTAACACATTCTCTCCTCCCCAATTCTCCCTTCTGTCTTCTCTTCCATTTCCTCTTGAAAGCAGCTCAGGTGTCATCCTCTGAAATGTCATATGAAGCCCTTAGGCCTATGTGTATGTATGCTGTCTTTCCTATAGACCGATTTTCTTACATAAATGACCACCATTTAGTAGTAACCACCATATATCTTATTTTGTCCATATGTTTCATCACAAAGCTCTAACACTTTCAAATAAAGAAGGATTTCTAATACCTGAATACTATTGCCAATAATATTCAGTTGAGAATGTAAAAAGAAATTAACAGCATGGAATATTGATTGAATCAGCTATTTTGTTAACACCATATATTTTTAAAACAAATGCAAAAGTCAGAGGATAAGCAGATAGCAAAAGCAGTATTTACATCCTCTGTAAATGCAACCTTCAAAACACACACTGTTAGAAAGTGCTGATTGTGATTCTCTTTATGTATTCATCAGCTGGCAACAATAGTCCTTAGTAGTTTTTAATGTAGGTAAAAGAAAAAGTAGAAAAACTGTACTACTTCCTATGATTCTATTTGTGAAATTAGAACAGTCTGGGAGTTAAGGATTTATGTATAGATAAATATATCCCCTGCAGCACTGTAAACAAAGGCTCTGTTTTCCTTCCAAATCATAATGAAATTTCTCTGGGGCAATAAATAGTCCATAACAATGGACTGACACACAAAAAAATCACAGTAATGAAAAATAGTACATACAGAGGGCAAAGAGTAGAGAGAAAAAGCAGGTGGAAAAAGAAAAGAGCAAAACTGAGTATACCACTGATCAGACACACACAGATGAGCACCGTGAAGTAGGGTTGGACTCCAGAGCCTGAGCAGTCGGAGAGCACAGTGGCTGCTTTCAGCATCTACAGTGTTTCGGGTGTTCATGGTCCCTTACTCTACGGAGTATCCCAGACATCTCTCACCTCTACAGCTATCATCCCTTCTTTGTCAGTGTTTCCTTTTCAACTCTACCCAACTGCTAGCTCTGTAGAGAAACCAGAGCAACACTTTAAAGGTATGTCAGAGCAGGATGGTGGCTGTGGCTCAAGGAGTAGGGTGCTGGCTCTATATGCTGAGGGTGGTGGGATCAAACCCATCCTGGGCCAAAAAAAAAAAACTGCAAAAAAAAAAAAAGCATGTCAGAACATAAGATTCCTCTGTGTAACACTGTAGAAAAGCTTCCTTCCTTTAACAATGTTTAAAAATCCCACTCTACTTTACATCCCAAGTGAGTCCATCTTTGGCTACTTGTTAAGCATCAGGTCCTTTTCGTTTTCTTTGCTTCAGCCATAAAGACTTCTGTGCCAGGCAGGTCTTGCCTTAACCTGGTATTTGCTTGTCCCCTTTGCCTACAATGGTCCTTTTCCTCTTGTTCTTGACTCCCTGAGATAAAATATGCCCAACCTTACCATTTTGTGCAGTTTCTTCTCTCGGTTTTTATTTTTTATCTATAACATTAATGAAATTACATTAAATTATACTAGTTTACTGCCCCACCCCACCTCGCCAATCTCACTCATTTGCCCTGGGTAGAGTGCTGGGACATCAGCCCAACTCACAACAACCTCAGACTTCTGGGTTCAACTGATCCCCCCGCCTCACTCTCCTGAGTAGCGGGGACTATCAGTGCCCAGCACAGTGGCAGACTATGTTATCTTTTTTCCTATCTCTTACGATATAAGCTTCAGGACATCAGAAACTTTCTATGCTTTGTTAATTCTGTGTCTCAGTGTCAGGAAACATACTGAAGCATGTGAGGGAATCAATTAATATTTGGAAAATAAATAAAAAATTTTATTAAGTATCATAGTTTTAGACTGGACTAAAATTATAGAAGTCCAATATTGTATCTTAGATATGTCTAATTTCCAAGATGGTGTATAGTCTGAATTACTACTCCATCCAGCCTCATTTTGAACATCTCTGAAACACAAGATTGTAGCATTCTAAGGTTTGAGAGTTTAGCAGAAATTCTAAAGATGCACATCATAATTAGGTCTAAAAAAAGGGAAGCTACCTAAAAAAGAGGTTGGATTTCTAGTTAGACAAGATCCTTTTTTCCATCTGCCTGATAAGTAATAACTTCTGAGTCCTAAGTTCTTCAGATTCTAAAAATAAAATCAAACCTGCTTTGAATGTGCTTGAGGAAATTAAAAGTAACGTCTACAAAATATACCTTTCATACAACACATTCACTTGTGAAAATACAGACTTGATTTCATTAAATACAAAAGGAAATTTAGATTAAAAAATTGGTGCTGTTACTTACTCTTATATATGAAAAAACTGTACATATATAATACTTATGTATGTTACATATTATAATATATAATTTTATATACATGTGAATACTCAAATGGAATTCCTAAACCATATATATAGAAAAAGAAAGTGTCAGTAGTTCCTTACCAGGTTCTCTACTCCATATATATGGTTCAGGCATTCAATTTGGGTGTTGACACCATATCTTATGTATTTTTATGTCACAACATCTAGTACAGTGACTGGGACATGCCGGGGCTTCATCAATGTATGACTGCTGATTTCATTAGTCAAACTCAGTGATGAGAAATGGAAGAATTAAAAAACAAAGTTTTCATGAAGGGAGAGGTATATGCTTTGCACAATCTAATCCAAATATTCTACACCCACAGATCATGAATGAAATGAGACTCCCAATGAGGTAATGAGGGATATTAGAGTTTATTAAATGAAAGAGCATTCATATTTCTCAGACCCAGAGACAACGTGCTATTTTTTCCAGATTCCCTAGAAAATGGATCCTGACATGGGACAGCATCAGCCATGCCAACTCCGTGAGGTATAATCCCAGCAAAGTAGAAGGAAGAGAAAGAAACAGGAGACAGGCTAAATTTGAAAGAGAATTAAAGATGACCTGTCATTTTATTAACTGCTGCTTCAAGTTGAGGCTTGAAGAGATCCAGGCAATTCCGCGGCCCCTCTACTTGGTCAGCTACTGGGATTCATCAAGACCAGCAATATTGGGAAACATGCCTGGACACAGTGTTATAGAGGAAAGTGAGGAAAGATGGTTCATTTTCTTGTTCCTTCTCATCTTTAATGCCACACTCTTGAAAATCATCTCCATGAATGAGTTAATCTCCTACAGCTGCTGGTCCTTTGGCAGCAGACTAGAACCCAAATCCCATGCCTTGCTGCCTATCCTAGTCTGGGAGTGGCCAGCGCGTTGAGGCCCCTTTTGAATGTGTTCTGTCTCAGGCAGCAGAAGACTCTCAGGGTCCGCATGGAGTCAGTAGGCTGACTCCAGTCAGTAGGAGTGGAGGAGCTGAGGATCGTGAAGACCCGCAAAGCTAAAACAAACTGAAGAGCTTGCTGAGAGGTGTCCATTATATCTGCCAGCCACAGCTTTCTTCAAAGAAATAACAGCTCCACATTCCAATATTTAAGAGCTAACTTTCATGATATGTATGTATTATTTTTTAATGGAAAAGCCATTTTCATAGAACTGGAGGGTGGACGGTAATTTTCATGAGGCGTAAGACAGCATAGTTTCTCATGTCTCAGCCTCCAATCTTCAAAAAGAAGAAAACAATCAACAGCAGCAAAGTGAATCTGAATAAATGAGTCCTCAGCATGTTTGCAGGCTCCTTGACTTAAAATGGATTATTTCTTGATAAATCTACAGTATACTGAAAATATCTTAAGTCAAAAATGCTAAATATACCTAATTGCCAAACATTGTAACTTTCTTAACCTATCCCACATGAGCTCAGAACACTTACATTAGCAGATAATCGGGCAAAGTCATTGAACACAGAGCCTGTTTTATAATAAAGCATTGAATACCTTATGGAATTTATTGAATATTTTACTGAACTGTGGTTGCTGTTGAATATATATCATTTTTGTATGAACATAAAATTAAATGAAAAAATGTCAGTAAACCATTGTAAATTGGGGAATTATTAGGCATTTAATTTTGAATGAGCCAAATAATTTGATTTAAAAAATAGGATTATAGTTATTGAGACAAGTTAACATACCCAGAACTATAAAGAATTTTTTTTCTTGTAGAGGAGGTTTACAGATTCTCATATGTATCAAGTGAGCTATGGGAAATAATTTATCATTTTTATGCCTTAATTGCCCAACTGATACAAAGAAGATATTACTTCCGATTTACCCTATGTACATAACCTGGGGGGCTGTTCCTAAAGCAAACCTCCTCAAACTCACCCTTTGTTATAATGTTTCTGAATTCCCACGGGCCCTAATTCTTCGAAATTGGCATCACAGATAAAATGCAGAGTTGACTTTTTTCTCTTCCTGCAGTAATTGCTCATAACTTGCACTCCGCATCTAGTAAGTAAGAAAGAAAAAGTTAGTTTTATTTGGGTTTCACTGCTTTTACGTAACAAAATTGAAATGCAGATTGGCATATTGTAACTAAGCACAGATCAAAGCTCCACTGGATGATCCCAAACATACTTTTTTTTTTTTAACAAGCCAAAGTGAATCAGAGGCCTATGATATTGGGTTTTGTTTTTTTTAAGGTCTGTTTTCTGGGGCCTCTGATTAAATGGGGAATTGGGGACTCCTCTCCTTCTCTGGTCATGCAACAGTGAATGAACTTTTGGTGGAAATGGAGACAAATTCCTTTTTTCTATCTCACTCCCTTAGGCTATTGAATAAGATTCTTCTTCAACATACATTTTACTCTTTCACTAATACACTTATTTAAACCTGTAATATAAAAAAAATTATTTTGATCCAGTGTAATCCTGTGCTAAAAAGTGGTCAGGAATAAGGTATGTTTTATGTAAAGTTGCCATCAGAGAGAAGTATTTCAATGTAACAAGGAATTTGTCAAAATGTACTTGTACTCTTGAGTAACTTTAATAACTGAACGTGAATAGAAACATTACTACAAGTATTCACAGTATTTTACCTCTAGTCTCTCCATTACAGACTAAATGCCTTAACTAAATAACTTTTATTGAATTCAATTTGAAATGTGTCTTTCTAACTCAGAAATGTCCGATATTCCCACCTGTATGTTTCATTACATTTTAGACATTAGTAGTTTGTAACAATGCCATGCCTGTCTGTATGAACAATGGGTTCTCTGCTTTGTACTGTTTGGGGTTACTGCTTTTTCTTCATCTTATAAATCTGATGCTACCCCACTGTAGTTTGGTTTCTCTGTTAACCTTATATATTATTCTTTCAGCATTTCCAAACTTATATTTGCGATGTAGTAATGTGTAATTTGGCAAAGAGATCCTAAAAGAAAAGGTAAAATAGCCTTAACATAATTCTAAAAAATGAACACCTGTCAAAGGTTTTACTCCAATCACTTACTAATTAGAACAAGCAAGATGTTAAACAAATTCAAAGAGCCTTTGAAAGCTCTCCTTCATTCCTCTGAGGAAAATTTCGTGTAAGAGGCAGATTGCTACCGTCATTATGACTAAATGGCCAAAGTGCACATTAACACGGCTATAATCTCTACAAATTCACATATTAGGTATAATAAATGTGGAATCATTTATTTGTTAGGAACAGAGTCTTGTTCTGTTGCCCAAGTTAGAGTGTAGGGTCATGATCACTGCAGCTTCAAATTTCTGGGCTGAAGTGATCCTCCAGGCTCAGCAGCCTGTGGAGTGGCTGGGACTGTAGGAGTCACCTGCTAACAGCTAACATTTTTTTAGTAATTTTGTAGAGACAAGGTATCACCTTGTTGTGTAGGTAAGTTTCAAACTCCTGGCCTCAGTCTTCATACCTTGGCCTCTCAAAATGCCAGGATTAAACAGAGGACAGGAGTAAGCCACCACATCTGGACAAAATGAATTTTAAAACTACTTTCATTTATTATTTTTAAATACTATAGGATACTAATATTTGCGGTTACACAGATCACTTGTGTGGTGCTGGGTCAGGGTTGTAGGTGCCCACAACGCAGATGATGTCCATTATGCCTGGTAGGTTTTGATCACCCCTCCTCTCGCCTCCCCTGGTTGATTTCCACTGACATGTGCTCCCTTTTGAGGACATGTCAGTCTTCAGTTAGTTCTTGAGGTTCCCATGGAGCCCAGCCTGGGACAGTGGTCAGCGGGGAGACAATGCTGGAGAAATCAAGAGACTTTACGCCAATCTTACGGCAAAGCCTGGAGCCCTGTAAGGGCACACACTGTTCATAGGCCAGCCGGCTGGCACACGAAAACAAGGTACCAAGCTGTCTGCTTCTCGGGAGTCTTTTTATTGAGCACACTAACACAGCACACCTTCCAGAATGCCCAGCAGTCAGTAGCCAGCAGTCAGGGTTAAGAGAGGGGAGACTACGGCTCCCAGGAACGTTGGGTAAAGGCTAACAGGGACATGGATACTGGAACTTCTGAAACAGCCAGATAATATATACAGGGAGAAGATAAAGGAGGGGAACAAGTGTCACCCCCATGAGCTCTCTTCACTTTGCTAACAGCCCGCCTGTCCTGCTGATTTCCCCAGGCAGGGATGGTCCGGCCGACGTTCCCCTGCCTGGGCACTACGCCCTGACTTGGAAGGCAGGTGGGGAATTCAGCCGCTTGTCTCCCACAGTTAGTTCCAATTTAATAGCGAGTACATGCGGCATTTGTTTTCCTTTCTTTACATACTTCACTTAAGACGCTAGTCCCCAGTTCAGTCCTGTGCCTTACTTATTTTTACATCAATTTCTCCTGACATACATAATGGTTCTTTCCAAAGGGAGAGAATAATCCAACTTAAAGATGTTATCACAGGATCCAACACGTAATTATTGTCTGTGACGTGTCAGGCGCTTCACCCTGAGACTGAGATGGGGAGGAAGAAAGACTGAAGGGGGTAAGTAGCAGAATCTGCCCTTTATGGTCTGATATCAAAGAAATTGGCATGTTCTACAACTGAAGATCTATTTTAATAAATATCCACCTATTTATCTATCTACAAATGCAGAAAAATGAAGTCTGATTTCAAGCACTCAGGATAATTTAAAATTCGATTCTAGTTTTTTATAACCAAAGGAAGATCAAAATATGTCAACTACAGAAACATTCTGTTTTCATAGCAATAAAAATTTAAAAATGCCTTTGAGCATTTAGAAATCGTAACAAAGATGTGTTTCTTTGGAAATAGAAACAAAAAAGTTTCTCTCTGTGAGACAGATTACATAACTAAGCCATGATCCAAAGATAATACTGTCAGATCGTAAACACTTGAAAGATACTGATGGTCTTCCATTAATAAACACATTTTTTTCTTTATTTCTTGATGTAGAGAGGGAAAAATAGTTTTCTCAGAATTTAAGAACCTTATTCTATCTTTTAACCTAGACATTTTGTTTCTTTAGATACAGCATATTATTACTAATGTATCAGAGTCTCAACATACCGAGTTCTGTACAAAGTAAGTTTAAAACAAAGTCTACACGCAAAAAATCAAATGTTAAGATCAAACTAAACCAATGTGGATATAGCATTTAATATCAGGGGATTTCCTCTTCAAGTGGCATTTATATAACCTCTCCTTATATAAATATCCATAAACAGTCTTTAAATTTAGAGCTAATTTTTTGACATTCACACTAAAATTGTGACTAAAACATCCTATCTCTTGATTGTCTTCCAATGTATTCACTAAACCTAGTCTAGAGCATATGGGTAAATTGGTGTTAATGATATAAAAGTTTCATCTAGAAGTTTAAGAGCCTAGCGAAAGAAATAAGATTAGCCTCTACAATAAAAGAAAATTATTAAATACCCACAAACTTTAAAACTAGGACCAAAATTTTATTACAGAATTCCTGACACTAGGCTATCAATGGATGTTTAATCTAATTAATGTATTTTTGGTGATCAGAGGTTACAATCATTTACCTCTCTGGTGGTTAATATAATTAGCCAGTTGCAGTAGGCAGTGATAATTTAATTGCAGAAATCTATGGGAAATCCTGTTTAGCACTCTAAATCAAAATTACTCCATTTCAGATAATTAATTGCAAACTCTCAGACTTATGTTGTAGCTGTTTTCCATCAAAGTTTCACTTAATTGTAAATAATGTGTCTGTGAACATCTTACATTTTGATTAACATGTTTCTTTTCTATTTTTATTCTGACTCACTAAAAATATTTGTACACTCATGAATTTGAAATTCTCTTGTAGTTTCACTCTGTGTACCTATATCAGAAAAATTAAGTAACGTAAAATGATGAATGCAAAACATGTTTTTTTCCTGGAAAAATAACTTGACCATAGTACAGTTACGGCATGTTTCCTGAGGGATACACATTTATAATTTTCAATGAGAGAAAATGTTATTCGTTTAAAATTTAACAAAGTTTTAATTGCAGCTAGGCAAGAAATATGCCTAGAATTCAACTTTTACTACTGAAATTTGTGCATTATGAGAAAACATGTATGGTTATTTTAATACACAGTTTTTTACTTTAAATTTAATAGACATGATTATCAAAGTAGAACCAGGTGGTTATGTACCATTAATGAATTACTAAGAAGGGTATGTTATATTATTTAATCATAAATTTACAAAGTAGTTTGCATAGTCCTAAAAATAATTATCATAAATATTTAAAGATATGATACAAAATTACCTACCCCAAAGCCCCTAACTCTTAATAGAATTTGTGCATAATTACCAAAATCTACCAATGAAATTGGTTTTGTGGGATTCCTCACAAATATGGGAAATATAGTTAACAAAACAGTAGTACAGAAATAGTAGGAAGGGCCACAAAAATTAAGGTAAAAGTTTTAGACATATCATGAATTACGAATTAGCTATAAAAGGTAAAAATCCAGTTAATCACAAAGGCACAGATATAGGCCCCCAATTTCTGTCCCTAAGAGTGTTCTATAAAATGTTTTATGAAAAATTGAATGGTCATGAATTGCTGTCATTTGCTTGCTTCTTGGCTGAGAAGCAATTTCAAATACTTGATCATTTCGAGGAACTGTGTGAGCTCTTGTATGTTCAAGCCAGCTTCCTTGGAAATTTCCCAACCTTCTTAATTATCTGGCCCAACGTGTAAAAATAGCATGCTGTGATAGTATCAAAGACATTGAAGACATTCAACTTTTACAAGAATCTAGTGGGAATGGTGGGTAAATGAATAGGAGAGTCATGTGGTTTTATTAGTATATGTTTATGTTTAAGGTATAGGTTTTATGAAAAATGATATGATAATATGCATTGGTCTACATAAAAATGATAAAATTATCATTTTCTCAATTTCAATTATTTATGAACGATCATTATTTCTCATAAAATAAACATCTGAAATATTGATAGGAAGAATGAAATTACCCTAACTGCTTCCTCAATACTCTTTTCTTCACTTTTCTTTAAAAAAAAAAGAGTCCAGCATGTAGGTATTTGCATTGGCCATGGGCCTAATTATTAGTAATCACTTTTTCATATTTATTTAGAGGTGGAGGAAATAATGCCATGAAATTCTTTTGTTCAAAAAATGTGAATGAGCCTGCCTATGGCATTTGCTGACCTCCACGTTCTGTGTCCTTGCTGAAATAATGTGCTGAAGTAGTACTGTTGTCCTGAGCATGAAAAGACAGAAGCCCAAGCCACTATTCATAGAGTAGGAAGTTAAAAAAACAAAACAAAACAAGATTGTGGTACAGTAACGAATAATGATTCAGTCATTTGCAGTGTAATAGATGCAGTGTTACCACCGAGGTCCGCCCCATCCCAATAACTGAGGCACTCACTTCCCCAACTTCATAGCATTCTCAGCTGAGTCTTGATCCTGGACTTGCCTTCTGTTGAAGTGAAATACATTCTCCAAGATCAACTTCCCTGCGTAGCTAATATCCAATAACTGGTTGATACTGACATGATGAAACTCACCCTCTCCGTGCTGGTTGACGGAACATTCAAGTTGTCCTCCAGCTTCAGTGATCCTATAGAATGAACTAAGACTTTCATTGCAACTGTATCATTGTATAATTTTCTCTTCTGCCCCAAATTTCCTTCTTTATACCTCATCCAGCTGTTGACCGTGACAGTATCATGAAGTAACATATCTGCAGGCAAATCACCCCCAAGTCTCAGTGTCTGGGACGACTTAGGGTTTAGGAATATGCTTTTGATAGTAAAAGGGAATCATACATTTAGAAGCATCTGCTATGCTTTCATCTTTTCAATTAAACACTGTAAATACTCAAAGGTAAGTTTTTCGAACCTATGACAAAGTAATTACTGGACATAAATATTCGATTATTTTAATGTCCTTAAAAATTTTACTTAATTGTAACAATTAAGAGATCATAACTCACAGGATGTAATATTGTATTTTGAAAGTGAATTTTATAATACATAGGAAAAATAAGTGCAAAGTACTTTTGACAAATGCAATATGAAAGATTATTTTTTTTATTTTTGGCCGGGGTTGGGTTTGAACCCACCACCTCAGGCATATGGGGCTGATGCCCTACTCCTTTGAGCCACAGGCGCTGCCCCATATGAAAGATTAAAAATAAGAAATAAATGTGGCTTTAATGTTGCTACGGTTTTGTGTCAGAAACACTTTAATTCAGTGGAGTAAATCTTATTCAAGGTACTAAATATTGTCTAAAAATTCTCAAGAATTTTCTAAATGTGCCTCAGCGCCTGTGGCTTAAGTGGCTAAGGCTCCAGCCACATACACCTGAGCTGGCAGGTTCAAATCCAACCTGGGCCTGCCAAACCACAATGATGGCTGCAACCAAAAAATAGCAGGGCGTTGTGGTGGATGTCTATAGCCCCAGCTACTTGGGAGGCAGAGGCAGGAGAATCCCTTGAGCCCAGGACATGGAGGCTGCTGTTAGCTGGGATGCCGCAGCACTCTACACAGGGCGACAGTTTGAGGCTCTGTCTCAGACAAAAAAGGAATTTGCTAAATCCTAAAAGCCATCTTTGGAGCATTCTGGGATTTCTTTTGAATGTAAAAAATTAAAGCACTTTCTAAAACCCTTAAAAACATTTTTTTTATTAATAGCAGTTAAGCTACATGTCAAAAATGACATGTGCAAAAGAGGTGGATGTTAGGGGAAAAGGTAAATAAAAGTAGACATGAAAAACCACCGGAACGTTGGCACAAAAAGTGCATTGAGTTGGCCAATACTGAAGAGGCGAGATTAGATACAAAATATGTAAAAAATTTATAGACCTCAACTTCCTTTCAAAATAACCCAAATTGTCTTCTAATATAAATCATCTTATGACTTACAGACAAACATCTATTCTGGATAATGTTCTAAAGACTGCCTGGTAAATTTTTCATATTAACACTAATTCCAACATTCAAATAAATTTTTAATTCACTTGTCATTTACATATAAAAACTTATTCCACGATGATATATTTTTCCATTTTTGCCACCCAAATGGAAACATCTCTTGATAAGTATTTCCTTTAAAAAACCAAACACAACTTTGACAGATTCTACTTTCTCTCTCTCTCTTTTTCACTGTGTAGCTCCCATTCTCTCTCCCCTGCTGTCTAAGAAAAGCACAAAGTGCTCTATGAATGATAGCATGACTTCTAGTTTCAATAAAGTAAAATTTAAATGAAAAGGAACAGTTAGGGAAAACTACTTTTTCTGTCATCTTTTCATAGAAATTATTAGCATTAGTGGTTTCTTTTGTTTATCCTTTCACCTCAAAAAGATAACTGAACACTTACTGACTGTACAAATAAGTGGAGGATAAATCTGACAGACAAAGTTTCTGAGAAGCTGATAAGCAGGAAAGCACATTGGGAGAAAGAAATATTACTTCTATTTTTTTTTTTTTTAGCCAAAAGATTATAAAGAATGACCTTGATGTTAATGCACTCTCTGTTGCAATAAAAAAGAAAAGTAATACTGGTCAAGTAAATATTTTTACTGTAATTTTCCTATCAATGTCTATTTATTAAATTATACCATAGGCTAATTTATCTCACAGTCAATTTTAATTAAAACATCTGTTCCCTCTCCAAGGCAGGCTATGAACGATTAATTTGCTTGCCTGCCTTTCATTTCCATGTGGTTTTTGATGAAAGGTACGACGGCATCTTAACTTGTTCAGATTAATTAATATATATTATCAAGCAATCAAAAAGAGCTAGACATGAACAATGATAGGAAAAGAACAAATAACTGTGGAATCAAAGAAGACTCCCTCCGAGAAAACCAGGCTCATCACCGCCAGCATCTCTCCTGACAGGCCAAGTTCACATTTTATCCTTTCTTCTTTCTCAAAGAAGGGCCTGGTGGTTTTATTCCTACAGGAAACCAGTCAACACCAATAAGATTAAAATATTCTGAAATGTAGTTTGGGAAACATAAATATATGGCTAAGTTCATCCACAAGCGTTTATTTATTTCAACTACTCTTATTTACATTTTAGATAGTTAATTAACATTTTCATTCAAACAGGGCTATGTTAGCCTGAAGATCCTTAAATTATTCTGAAAACTATGTGTCTTGACTTGTATTGATGCCAAATAAGTCAGGAGAACTAGGAGGAAAAGCAGAAAAAATAGGAGAAGGAGAAGAAAAGATACATAGTCTTCAAGTTAGGAAATAAATTGAACATAATCAAATAATTTGCTTGACCTATGATTTCAAATACAGTATATTTACAGAGGTTATAGTTGGTAAACTTTGCAATGTATTGCAAATAAGATTATGACACATTTAAAAGTCTAAATGCTTTTTATACAAATTTTAAAACTGCGCAGCATATTCTTCTACAAAATAGAATGAGGGCTCCTCTGGGTGTGGCAGAATGGTTGTTGTAAGCTGGGGATGAAGAAATAGAATAATAAATTCAAATAGATTTGTTAAGATCCGATTACTTAAAGATGATATCTAACTAAAAGTTAAAGCACATGGAAATTTCTTATTACAATGGTTCAGCTTAGCTGGGCTCCTTTCATCTGGTAGCTTAGAATCTCCTCTTTTCAGCAAAAATTGGTCTATCTTTATCTGCTTTCTTAAAGTTTCTTTTTTTGTTTTTTAGAGACAGAGTCTCATTTTGTCACTCTCAGTTGATTGCTATGGCGTCACAGCTCACAGCCACCTCCAGCTCTTGGACTTAGGCAATTTTCTTGCCTCAGCCTCCGGAGTAGTTGTGCCTATAGGCTCTTGCCACAGTGCCCATTTTTTTTTTTTTTTGTAGCAGTTTGGCTGGGGCTGGGTTTGAACCCACCACCCTCGGTATATGGAGCTGGTGCCTTCCCACTGAGCCATAGGTGCCACCCATCTTTCTTGAAGTTTCAGTTGGATTACATGACAGTTAGCATGAGTGACTCCATTTTGTTTTTGTCTGTTGGGGTCTGGTGGGGGAGCTCAGTCCAAAACAATAGCTTCTTATTAATTTTATGTAACAGTATTAATAAGCTAGGACCATTGAAGCAAGTATGTATTTTAGAATCAATCAAAGTAATATAAATTTTGTAAGCTAAAACAAATTTGTTAATAAAATCATACAATAATGAAATTTTAGGTTACACTATTTTCAGTTCTAAGGTAAAGTTCAAGTTGTAGTTGAGCCCTTTGCCCGGGGGGGCGTGCTGAACACCCTCACATTGTGTCATTAGGTGAGATGCCACCCAAGTGCCTTCCTTCCCTTTCCAAGGGCCCTCTCTCTGCTGTGCTTCCTTCTTCCACCTCTCCCCTCCCACTTGAAAGACTATATTTGTTTTATCTTTAGTGTGAATTTGCAGTTGTTATTGGTTTCATATTAGTATTGAGTACAGGGGATTTTCCCCCCCATTCTTGAGATACTAATAAGAATACTAAGGAGAATGTGTTTCACTTCTGTCCAGGTAAATATAAAAGATGTAAAGTCTCCATCTTTCCTTATGGCTGAATAGTACTCTGTGGTATACAGACGCTACAGTTTATTAATCCGTTCATGGGTTGACAGCCATTTAGATTGTCTTTTAAAAAACAACAAAGGTTTCTATGCATGTCATACTCTACCATTTGAAATCTTTACCTATAATAAAGTCCAGAAATTTTTGAAGACCTTTATACCCATTTTATATTTATCTAAACTTCTTTGCTTGTGTCTTTGAACATGCTTACATATTATTTATTTGAATAAATTTTATACTTAAAAATATCATGTAATTAGTAAGTAAAAAATAAAAACTTAATTACAAGTTGTAATTATTTTACTTCTAAACTATCTGAACAACGTAAGCAATCTTTTGGAAATGACAAAGAAGGTCATACTCTGTCACTAAAATATTAATGTAAATAAGTGGTTCTATTATGTTTAATACTGTTGGCTCAAAATTTCAGTTTTAGATAATGTCAGCAATCGATGGAATAATTTTAACACCAGTTTTGATTTAATGACTTTTCCCCTCACCATTGCCAAATGTATGTGGTTCTGATTTTTTCACGCCGTAGGACCTTCCCCTACAATCATTTATGATCTAAAATTATCAGCAGAAACATGGTAAAAAAAGGCAATTACCCTCAATACAGGTACAGCTGAATTTGTGAACTTGACTTACATAAATTGTTCTGAAATTACAACTAGTAATTTAAATTACTGTTAACACATGCACAATAATTGGTAGATATTACTTATTTTTTATTCACAGTCTTTCAGTGGAGGCCAGCTATAAGATCTTGCTCCTTTGTACAGAAAAACAACTTTGCCACCAGTTTATGATCGAATTAGTCCATTTACATATTTATTACACAGGAGACAGTAGGCCTGAGAGGACATTAAAAACTGTTCGTGACCTGTCTTCTGTGCCAGAGTCACTATCACCTCCTGTTCCTTCCCTGCTCCAGGCAGTAAAAGATGGGGAAGGAGGCAAAAAGTGGCAAACTTTGACCCCTGGAGACAAAAATAAATAAATAACATCTTCTACATTCAAGGAAATCCAGTGTTTATCTGTAATGAATTATTTAATTGTGTACTGTAACATTTCAAGAGCATCTTTATTTTTGACTTTATTTTATGTATTTGACTTTATTTTTGTATGTTTTCTATTTTTATTAGTGTTTCCATTGTTATATTATTTAGATTCTCACATGGTATTCTAAATCGAAAGTTCTTATGGATGGAATAACTTTTATAAAAATAGGGAGATTTCATTGGAAACAATAGACTGGTTAAATATCAATCTACGGTGGTAATAAGAGGGACATTGCCAGGTTGGGGACCTATGTAAGGAAGATTTTAAGTATGTGTTAATGAGCTGAATTGTCATTGCTTAACTCAAACAACTTTTAGAGGATGGAACAGATGGAAATGTTATTTAAGTATATGGCTGTAGCCCAGATATAAAATTAGTTATTGGACTCAGCTTTGTTTTTATTGTGTGATTTTTAAACGATGTGAGCACAAAGAGCTTTACTGCAGTAAGTTTTAAGTTATAAAAAGTGGCTTTCCACTACATTGTACTTTCTTAAAAAGAAGATGTTTTAATTCTATTAAATGAATGTCTTAAACGAAAAGACTCAAAACAGTGGGAACATTCCTAGTTACCTGGCTGGATGGGATAGATAAAAACAGGGAATACGCAATGCTTTGCTGTAGTGTTTCTCTTTTTTAAAAATACCTTGTAGTTATGTATTCTGATTATTTAGATCAGCACAGGGGAGATCTATTACCCCCAAATCCTTATTCCTATCTACTCCACTGGATCTTCTGCTGTTAATTGAGCCATTAATATTGAGCACATTTTGTTTTTAAACCAAGCAATTAAATGTACTAAGAAAAGTTAGATAGTATACTTAAAATCTATATTCTAACCCTATAGTGACCAAAACAACAATAAAAAAGGCTATTCAACGAAGAAAAATATGACGTTAATGACAGTCTGCAGCAGCTAGCAGCAATCAAAAGTCTCTTTTTGAATTTCTTTCTTCTTCGAAGAAAGAGTTAGAGGGCATTTTTGAGTGCAGAGAATCACTTAGAGATTTAGTTTTTCCTGTTTATATTTCAGAAATATAATTAACATGTCAATATTAACATTTTAGGTATTCTTTCTTGGACCACATATTGTGCAATTATCAATTTTGGGGCATTTAATAAATAACTCTCTACGGCACCTCAAAAAAAATCACTACTTCAAACATAATGTCCAACAATTATTAATACAAATGCTGTATAATTTATTTTTAATAAATATATGCACATTGTATTCTAATGTTATAATCTACTGAGCACTTAGACATATAGGTAAAGCATTTTCAAATATTACAATTATTCTGGTCAAAATTAATGTCAGTTTTTTTTATTCATTTAATTTTATTTTATTTGAGACAGACCCTCAAGCTGTGGCCCTGGTTAGAGTGCCATGACATCATAGCTCACAACAACCTCCAACTCAAGCTTAAGCGATCCTCTTGCCTCAGTTTTTCTTTTTCCTTTCCTTTTTTTTTTTTTTAATGCAGTTTTTGGTCAGGACTGGGCTTGAACCTGCCACCCCCTGGTATATGTGGCTAGAGCCCTACTCCTTGAGCCATAGGCATCACCCCAAAATTAATGTCAGTTTTGAGTAGTGAAGGAAGAATATAATTACAATTTATGGCACTCTATTACACACATACAAGTGTGTATGTGTCTGTATAAACATCTGGGTATGTTTTTCTTCATTTTGTTTCTGTAAACATTTTCTACAGGTAGATAGTACACATATTTGGGTTTATAAAAAAAGTTAAGTAAATACTGCAGAAATTCTGTTAAATCTAATTTGTCAAATAAAAATTTGTAAATAAATTTGGTATCATGTTCCCTGGTGCCCATTAAAATAAATAATTTCAACCTACAAGTTGTTTCCATAAATGAAATGGGCAAGTAATTGACAGCGATGTCTAGAGCATTTAGATCTTTGTATGTCAAATATTTTGCAGAAAATGCTAGTTTTTCACTTTTAAGACTTTGTTTCCCACACTTCAGAGATAACTTCAAGTTTTGGCTCAATAAGTGAACCTAACATACAGAGTTTCTGTAAGTGAGTTTGTTCATCTCAGCAAAATTTATATCAGGCAATAATGAACATCAGAGAAAGTGCAGCACATCATTTAACACAATTCAATCTTTCGGACTAGCTTGAAATGGAAGATGAATTACCTTTTATTTCTAGAACAGAATCCCATTTAGGGTTTAAGGTCAATAAAACGCACAAGATGATTTATGTATCTTTACTGTTAAATTTTTACCAAAAACATTTCAAATAAATAAATCTTAAAAATCAAATAATAATTCCATTATATGCTACTGTACAGAAAGTAGAGTTTACGATGTTGGATTAAATTTAAAACATGGCAATTCAAGAGTAGTTAAGCCAGTAGCGATAGAATCTGCAGTAAATCTTCTTCTGATTTTCACTCTTTAATGTATACATGGCGAAGATGAATCCAAATACATCTATTTGTTTTCCTCTCTGCCTCATGAAATCTCATCATCATGAGATTTCATTCATATGTTGAGTGCAGTTACAAAACCCATGAGGGCTGGCCACAGATCCAGGGAGAAGAAGTTCGCATACTTGTCAGCATTTGAAATCAACTGGAAATTCTACACATGCTCATTATCATTTCTTCAGTTTTCACTCATTTTTAAGACCTTAACTTTATGAAAAAACAATGAACCTTTTTTGATATATTTAGTTTTAATTTCTGTGCTTTAAGTATTTAAGATAAATGAAATCTTATTATGTATTGATTAACTTATATTAATTCAACAATTTAGAGTACTCTATGAACACTAAATTTAATGACACAATGAAACATTGCTTAGAAATTATAAGATCTTTCTATAAACTAAAACCTCAAGTCTCCTGTAGTCCCATCTACTTGGGAGGCTGAGATAAGAGAATTGCCTAAGACCAATCAATAGCTGGAGGCTGCTGTGAGCTGTGATGCCATGGCCCTCTGTCAAGGGCAACAAAGTGGGACTCGGTCTCTAAAATAAATAAGTAAATTAATTAATTAAAACAAATAAAACCTCAAGTCAACATTAATAACATATTCCAACTTGGAAACACAGACATCAATTGTATATTTATCCAAAACGATAAATTATTTTGAATGTAGCAAGTATTAAATAACATGGACAAACATGCATACACCCCCTACACACACAGTCTATTTGTGTTGCTATAATGAAATATCACAGAAAAATTTATAATAAAAAGAATTTCATTGGCCCATAGTTCTGGAGGATGGGAATTTTCCAGTATCAAAGTTTTATGGAGATTGATGTCTGGTGAGGGCCAATTCATCCCTCCATAATGGCCCCTTGAATACTCTCCAGATGAGAGCAACACCGTTCCTCACCCAACAGAAAAGCAGAAGAGCCAAGAGTGAGGACTCATTCCCTAAAGAGCTTGGTTAAAGGCTATACCACCTATGAGGTCATAGCCCCTCATAACCTATTCATTTATTAAAGGTTTCCACTCTTAGTACTATTGCAAAGGCAGCAAAATTTCAAAATGAGTTTTGGAGAGGGCAAACATTCCAACTATGGCATTAAGGAAACAAATGATATTAATGAGTGTTTAAACATCTTGACTATTTTTAGTGCTAAGGACACCTATCAAATAAGAGAGAAAGTCACAAAAAAAAAGCAATTAGGGGTTGTCTTTGCAAAATAATCACGTTTTGCTTTTTCAAGGAATTTGACATAGCTTTCTCATATCATTAATTTTACATGGTAAACAGTAAATTTGCCTGAGATGAAACTATAGAACCATAGATATTCTAGAGTACATTTCTATTGACATAGAGCACCATACTGGTGCACTCATACAGATTTGTATAGAAAAAAGAAAAGAAAAGAAATATTGAGACTTCCAATTTTAATAATAAAACAAACCTATATCCTAAAAAATCTTTTTTTTTGGAAATTTATGAAAATGCTTACTAAAATATAGAAAAAAAAAAACCATTTAAGGGCATTTTTGAGCCTGTAATTAATGAAGGCAGATCAGTCTCAGATACAAAAATGAACTATATCTCCAGACATAAAAGCTATTATGTAAATGAGAATTCCCCCAGGAAATAGGAATACCTCTGCTAATTTAGAGAATCCCTTTGAATAACTTTATGGGGTCAGCAGGAAACATCTACTGCCTACAGAAGAGGGGAAAACAGACTGAAAGTCTCACACTTGTCTGGATCACCACAGGGCTATGAAAGCATGAATCAGAAAAGGGAGGGGGGAACTCTGAGGAAATACAGACAGCAAGAATAAAACTTGCTTTAGCCACAATCTGGATAGAAGAGGGAAAATGATTCCTTAAGTATTTACACTACAAGTTTAGATTTCATGCAGATTTGAGGACTGAATTCATCTCACTTGTATAGCACTATTGAGAAAGAGAGAGAGAAAGAGCATGTTCCTATCAAGGGCATCTCAGAAAAGACATCAGGCTAATTATTTACTTTCAAGTGATTCACAATTGAAATACTCCTGACAAAAAGCAGTATGATAATTTTGTTGGAGGAGAAAATATGCTAATAGGAACTTTAAGGATTCTGACAAATAGAATTTATATGACAATTATTATGAAGTTCTTTCAATGTTTGATGTAAAAAAAAAGTATTTTGAATCAATGATATCACCTAAAAATAAGCTTTAGATTCTATATATTTTGCATGTTATTACAAGAAAGAGTATTTCTTCAGTGGAATTATTCAAATTGCATAGATGATATTAAATAGGATTTGTTTGAACATATAGGTGCTTCTGAAAGAAACCAAGCTTATTGATGCCTTTTTTTTCCAAGCACAACTTCCTAAATAAAATATGAATTTTGTTAAACATAGAAAGATGACAAATAAGTTCCAGAAAACTTGAGGCACTTTCTATAGGTGACACAAGTGGTAAATCAGGGACAGCTTTTCAGTACAAAAAACTATATCTCATCCTTATGTTTTTATTACCATCGTATACTATTTGTTTTATTTTTCTTTGAAATGTTATTTCCTTCAACATTTGTAAAGAATGCTTAATTATATTTATATAATGTTGTAGTATGTGACAACCCAAGGTGAGTGATTGAGGCAAAGATCTAAAGCTTTTCAATCAAAGGGATTTTATTAAGCCAAAGTTGTAGGATGTGCCCAGGAAAAACACAAGCCACAGAAGCATCTGTTTTTTCCTAAGTAGGATTTTGGAGTTCAGTATTTGTAGCAAAGAAGACATATAGGAAGGTTAAGGAATTGCCAGGTGGAGCAGTGAGGCAAATAATCACATTGCTGTAAGGACCATGAAACCTATATTTCACAAAAGAAAAGGTAAATGAAGAGAAAATTAGACTAAAGGAAGAATCAATTATATAATTGTCCTTGGGTAGGTAAAAGAACCATCTTGTCTTGTTTCTTTTCTACACCTGCGGAGATAAACTCATAGTCAACATTATTAGTGTGGAATTTGGAAGTCTTTCTTTCTCTCTCTCTCCCACTCCCTCCCTCTCTCTCTCTCTTTCTTTCTTTCGAAAACTAAATTTACTTCAAGTTAATGTGAGGATACAAACAACTAGGTCAAACTATTTGATTTTTGTTAAGTAGAGTCCCTCTCATGATTATATCCCACACACAAAAGTTGTACCAAACACCCCCACCCCATGCCCATTCAGTTAGAGGACCCTGACCCACTTCCCCTCCACCTCCTTCATTATTCCCCCTCAAATTGAACTGAAATACATGCATTAAGTCCTCTGCTGGATCTTATATTGAGTACATTGGATAATTGTTTTTCTATTCTTATGATATTTTACTAAGAAGAATGTGTTTCAACACCATCCAGGAAATTACAAAGATGTAAAGTCACCATCTTTTTTATAGCTGAATAGTATTCCTTGGTGTGCATATACCACAATATGTTAATCCATTCCTGAGTTGATGGGCATTTACGTTGTTTACATGGTTTTGTAATGGTAAATTGAGCTGTGATAAACAATCTAGTGCAAACATCCTTATGATAAAATTATTTTACTAGTTGTAGGAGACTGAGCACCATGCTTATAGGAATGGTCTCCAGTTCTTAAGGAAGGCTCTAGGAAAGGGACAATCCCTGGCTGGTGTGGAGATGTTTTGCAGCCTGGAGACAAGCCTTCAAGCAACTGAGTGCTCTAACAAGATAAGATCAGTTGCTCATTAGTAAGCAGGTGTTGGAACTTGAACATTTGTGGTGCGCAGGGTGGGAGTTAAGCTTGTGGGGAAAGAGCACATAACAATCTTAAGCATGAAATCCTTGCAGGTGGGGCCCCCACACCTGTTGTATATCATTTCAATAAAAGAGTACAGGGATGTTACTTGAAGTTCTCCTGCACCTATGGGGAGTCCACCTCTTGCAAGCCTGTTCTTTCAATCCCTGTACTGGCAGTTTCCTGCATGCAGCGCTGGAGACTGCAGTGGCCCTGACACTAGGTAAGAAAAAAATTGAGCAGTCTTTTGTTTTAGGAGGTAATCTAAGCCCAGAGACAAAAAAGTTACAGTTTGCTTGTGCTTGTTTATGAGCCGGTAGCAACGAATTTCCAAACGAGTGATCTGTTGGGGGTGGGGTGGGGCACTCCTTGTAGATGCCTGAGGCCTTTCACCCCTTTCTGGGGATATAGCTAATGGATAATGTTAGGAATAACTATTCATTTGGAAGAAGCATTACATGGCTTAACTCCCAGGCTTGGCCCTCTCTTGCATAAAAAATTAGGAGGTGCTGCTGGTATTTTCATTTTCCCTTACACAAGTAAATATTTTTGGCAAAAGCATACATTTTATTAAAATCATGTAGAGGACTGGCATCTCATAATTCTTTATATTATCTAAATATTATTTTAAAATCAATTTGTTAAGAAGGGTGCTGTCCACATACAACTGGGCTGGTGGGTTTACACCTGGCCTGGGTCTGCTGACCAACAAGAACAACTGCAACAAAAAATTGCCGGGCATGGCTTGGCATCTGTAGCTCAAGCACCTAGGGAACCAGCCAGAGCTGGTGGAATCCAGCCTGGCCCACCAAACAACAATGATAAATATAACCAAAAATAGCCAGGCATTGTGGCAGGTGCCTGTAGTCCCAGCTACTTGAGAGGCTGAGGCAAGAGAATTGTTTAAGTCCAAGAATTGGAGGTTGCTGTGAGCTATGATGCCATAGTACTCTACCAAAAATGACATAGTGAGACTGTCTTAAAATATATATATATATATATATATATATTATTAGGCATGGTGCACAAGACCAAAGAACAAAGTACAAAACCAAGATGGCCTTCACATCCTTCTCAGCATTATCTAATCTTAGAAAGATTTCTTCCTGACTATAGGCCTTGATCTCTCTTATCTTAGAGCATTAGAAAAATTTTAAATGTAAATTCTTTCTCTGTCCCTTAGACATACAAATATTCTCCAAGCCTCTTGCCAGATTTCCAATTCTGGAATGTCTTTTCAAGTGCCTGTCAACCTAGGAATGAATTAATAAACTGTGGTTTATGTATACCATGGAGTATTCAGCCATTAGGAAGATAGAAACTTGAAATCTTTTGTGTTTACCTGAATGGAATTGAATAAGATTCTCCTTATTAAATTATCACAAGAATAAAAAAGCAAGTATCCAGATACTCAATGCTAATATAAAACTGGTAGATGAACAAATATATACCCACATGAAAGAAAAACCCAAACTCAAGTAGTGGAGGCAGGGGAAGAGAGCAGGCAATTGGTGTGTTCTCACCTAATGGGCCCAATGTAACTCCTGGGTGAAGGACTCAGCTACAAATAGACTATACCTAAAGAGTGCAAATAATGTAACCTAAATATTTGTGCCCTCATATTAATCTGAAATTAAAAAAAAAAGAATGAAAATCACTTTAAGAAAGGACCTAGGAGCCATCTCTTTGAAATATAGTCATCCATAAAGATAAAGCACCTATCTCATAGTCTGTGGGAAGATAAGAGCCTGATTTGCGCAAGTGCCAATCAGCAAACACAGGCAATCTAATCACATTGACCAATCCCACAAGATCATTCTCTACAGATTACCCAGCACTTTAAAAAGTCTCCCATCTTTTATTTCCACAAGTGGATTTGTGTTTGATTTCTCTCCAATATCAGAGAGAAATTTTTTCTGCCTCCATTAAAAAAAAAAAAATACAGACCTAGATATTACTTGAAATCACAAAAAAAAAGATTAAAATTGGTACTTACTGTAAAAGTATATGGAGACCTCAGCATAGACCTGGCCTTAATTCCAAATACCTCAAGGATGAGTGGGGATTTATAGCTAAGGAACAGGTTGGGAAGGTGGAGGAGGAAAGATTTGTCAATGGATGAAATACTGAACCCACCTCCAGCCTCCATTTTACTTTCCACAGTTATAGTTATCTGTAATCCACTGTGGTCTGAGAATATTCAATGGAAAATTTCAGAAAGGAGCAATTCGTACATATTAAGTCTTGCACTATTCTGAGTAGAGTGATATAATCCCATGCCATCTTATCCATCCCGTGGGGGTTGTGAATCCTCTGTTTGCCCAGCATATCCATGCAGTCTGTGATCCCTCACTGTTTGCCACTCAATAGCTTTCTCCATTATCAGATCAACTGTCACAATGTCACTGTGCTTGTTTCCACAAAATCCTTATTTTATTTAATAATGGCCCCAACATATAAGAACGCTGATGCTGACAATTTAGATATGCCAAAGTGATGCTGAAAGTGCCCATTTTAAGCGGAAGGATAAAGTTCTCTGTTTAATTTTGAAGGAGAAATGTCATATACAGAGGTTGTTGAGATCTACTGTAAGATCTTCTATCAGTGAAAGTGTGAAGAAGGAAACAGAAATTAAGAGTCTGCTAAATAGCAAAGAAAATAATCAATAGAGGTAATAGACAACCTATGGAATGAGATAAAGGATTTGCAAAATACACATCTGATGAAGGGCCAAAATCCAAAATCTACAAAAAACTCAAATCAACATAACAAAAGCAAACACCTCCATTAAAAATAGACAAAAGCCATGAATATAAATCTTTCAAAAGAGAGACAAACGGTGAAGAACCATAGGAAAAAGTGCTGTCATTATTCATCCAGTAAATGCAATAAAAACACAATGAGCTACCAGCTTACCTCAGTCAGAATGGTCATTATTCAAAAGTTAGAAAATAATGGATATTGGCATGAATGCAGAGAGAAAGGGATGTTTATGCCCTGTTGGTGGGACTGCAAATTAGTAAACAACTTCTATAGAAAACAGTATGTAGATTCCTCAAAGAAACAAATGTAGAGACTTCCCATTAGATCTAGCAATCCCTCTCTGGGTCTCTACCCAAAGAAAAGAAATCATTTTACCAAAAATATGCCTGAACTCAAATGTTCACTGAAGCATAACTCACAGTTGCAAAGACATGGAATCAATTTATGTGCCTATCAATTCATGAATGGATTATTACTCAATCATAAAAGGAA